>CAKALU010037308.1:20720-45415 GCA_916700995.1 Hozukius guyotensis | reverse complement strand
GTGTGTGTGTGTGTGTGTGTGTGTGTGTGTGTGTGTGTGTGTGTGTGTGTGTGTGTGTGTGTGTGTGTGTGTGTGTGTGTGTGTGTGCCCAGTCCAGACGTTACTGCAGCCCTTCACTTGTAAGTCCCAGGCTTGAAAGGCGTTAGGCATTGGGAGGGCTTGGCCAAGGCTTCAGGTGGGTTGGAGGCGGGCAGGAGTGCAATCACGGGGTCCAGTGGAAAGTGGGTCTTGGGGAGGGGTCAGTCACAAGGCTTCATACAGTGGGGGTCAAAGGTCAGGAGTATATACAGAATGGGTGGGAGCCTTTTACTGCCGACTCTTGAGGGAATCCACCAGCCTATGAGGACAGAGACACGGAGAGCAAATATAATTCAGCCTCGGTCAACACAAAGAACAGATAGCATGTTGTGCAATATGAACCAATAGTGAAGAGAATGAGTAATGGAGCGCAATTAACTTTTTTATGAGCCCTCCACATTTCTTCAAAAAAGCTCACCGTTGACTGGGAGCTTTTGACAAATACAAATGTAGTTCTGGATGGCAATAAACATCACACCTTATTTCTCATCTAACAGGATGTTGAGTTTTTTCCTACTCCCCACATTTTTTTTATTTCTCCATCTAGTAAGTATGGTAAAGCCTACCATTCCATTGCTTCATCCAGGCCTGTGCCCTTTGTGGCCGAGGTCTTGAAGATCTGCCATTTTCTGTCTTTGAGGGCGGGGAGGCCCAGAGAGTTGGCCACCTCAGTGGGCGTCATTGCCTGGTCCATATCCTGTTTGTTTGCAAATACCACCAGGATAGCTTTCTTTAGCTCTTCCTCCTGGATAAAAAACACAAGGTCACAAAATGACATCATGGAGAGAGAGAGAGAGAGCCAGAGATTTGCCAAGTGGCAGCTAAAAATATCAGTGTAATGGAAGCAAAACACAGCAACTAAATACTTAGTGGATGTTAACCACTCTTAAATACTTATTAAAAGGTGATAACATTTTTATGCAGATGAATAATTTTTTAAAAATAATTCATCCACAGAGCTTTTAGAAAGGTATTATAATCGGGAATTAATAATTTTTAAAAATGTTGGCGGGTCCAAAATGAATGTTTTGTTTATCTCTGTGGAAGATATCTGACGTTTGGTTCACACTTCCAACAAGGCTACTAACAAGGTGTGACATCTAGTGGCTGATTATTATCAATGTTATCAATAGCACCTTTAAAATTGTAATACCACTGAATTTATAGCTTTGAAATATTCTACTTTGATAACCATCTGTCTGAATTCTGGTTTGAATTTTCCAGAAGGCCAAAATTTCAATTTCAACATTAAGTACAGTAACATTAAGTACATTTTTAGGATTAAAGATGATTTTATTTGCTTACAGCAATTCACACCGATTTTTTATGAACATTTAACAATTGCTTTTCACAATATCTAGTCAAGAACCAGTGTTGAACAAATGGATAATGTGACCTTGTGGTAGCAGCAGAGGAAAAGTGAGGGTATTCTCTCAAAATGACTAGAATTGATCCTCTGCGGACATTCGATGTCATGGAAATCTATATCTAATAGTTTCACTCTTGACAAAGTGTTGAACATCCCTACAGCTTTGCCGCTAATAAAATATCCTCACATCTGACTTGATTCAGTGTGTTTAGGTTGTAGTTGAGAATAAGCCCACTTACCTCCAACATGGCCACCAGCTCAGATTTCGAGATGCCCATCCTGTCGCGGTCGCTGCTGTCGACGACGTAGATGACTGCATCTGTGTTTGAGTAGTAACACCGCCAGTAGGGCCTGTGAAGCAGAGAGAGGAGCAGACAGGTTGACAGATGGAAGAAGAGACAGATATATATAGATATAGAGATATATCTATATATATATAAAAAAAACTTGATTTCTCTGTTTATCCCCAATTTCCAAGTTGCTGTTTGGAGCTATGTCTTTGTTCCACATGCATACGTTTCCCACACAATCACTCCTGGGAGCTCTCTGCAGTACAGCCACCATCTCCCCCTTACAACCTACCTGATACTCGTCTGTCCTCCCAGATCCCACACCTGGAACTTCAGATTTTTGTATGTGACTGTCTCGACGTTGAAACCGATTGCTGTGCAGAGAGAAATCCAAATTCAGTGAGAGCAGAAAATGTGAGCCTGATTATTATCACCGTGTTATCTGGATGGGCAGTATACTGCAAGTATGATATGCACTGCACTTCACAGTAATGTGAGGGAGATAGCAGAGGAAAATTATGCTCTTTTGTAGAGACTGAATATAAAGAAACAATTGGCACGAATACTGAAATACTGTATTTTTTAAGGCTTTTGAAATCTTTCCCTCTGACAAGAAATTGTAGCATATTTGATTCAAATGAGTTAGGTAGACCATAACTGTTTGTCATTTTCTCTACAACTAATTGGTCATGGTTCACTTCATTATAAAACTTCAAAGATCAAATCAACAAACCACAGTGAAACAACATGTGTGTAAGCAAAGTTTGTGCTGTCATGGTAGAAGTGCTCATCTTAAATTACTCCTCCCTGAGTGGAAAACATGCAAATATTTATCATCTGCACATTCACATGGAAAAATAACAAAAGCAAACTCTGCTAAAATTCTAAAACATTTGACTGCACAGAGGAAAAAGTCAGGAAACATTTGTTTGCAAACCTGTCCATACATGACCAGAATACCTTTATAAGTGCTCGTGATTTTGATCAGGCATATTTTTTTTATTCTGATGTCCTTTTAATCAAACTATTTTGTGTTGTTTTTTTCCCGGTATCACAGCTGTCTTCCGTAACATCAGTACATACTCTATCAGCTGTACTGAATTCAATTAGAGGACATATTACACTTTTGTGCTTTTTTTCCCTTTCCTTTAGTATGTTGTTCAGTTTTTTTGTGCATGTAAAAGGTCTGCAAGTCTACAAAGCCCACGCAAAAGGGAGTTACTCTCCCCCACAGAAACACTGCTCCTGAACTGCCTAAAGCGTCTTTTCTTTCCTAACGTGGTGATGTCAACAAGTTATACATTTGCATAATACCCGCCTAGCGGCTAGTTAGAGCGGAGTCTGAAGAGTTTGGTACAGTTTCCCAATCACAACAGAGTGGGCCAGCTGACTAATCAGAGCAGACTGGGCTTTTCTGGCAGGGGTAGGAGCTCAAACAAGAGCGTTTCAGACAGTCGATATGAGAAAAATAAAGCGTTTTTTGAACGTTAAAGCGTGTAAACACCTTCTAGTAGAAAACCAAAATACAAGTATGAACCTGAAAATGAGCATAATAGTTCCTCTTTAAAGCCAGTGAAATAAAACACTTGTGTGGCGAAGAGAAGAATGTTGCCCAGACTGGTTGCTCGTGTGTGCCAAGCCTCTCCACGTAGAAGCATTTGCCTGCAGGGTTATTGTTCTGTGCCATCCGTAATCTAATTACTGTGGGCTACATAAATACATTGTTCTCATACTACCATGTTAATAAAAATAGTGCATCTGATAAACTGAAAGAGTTTAACTGATATGTATCTAAGGATGTTGTGTAAGGAGGAACAAACACATAAATAAATATGGAAATTAAGAAAGAGAGCAAACCGGTACATACTGGGGATTGTAGTGACCACCTCTCCAACCTGCAGCCGGTACAGAATGGTCGTTTTTCCAGCGCCGTCCAAACCCAGGATCAGAATCCTCATCTCCCTGGTGCCAAACAGGCCCGAGAAGAGACTAGAGAAGAAACCTCCTGAGGAATCGACAACACAGGGGAAGAAGTTAGTGCTGGAACATCTGTTGTACATCTGTTGATCAAGGACACTAGGTGGGGATGACAGCTGGCCAGTTGACCCAGGAAAGTGACTCCTGTGATTTAACTGGACATGTCCACGTCCTTGTGGGTTAACTGATTCCACAAGTCTCACCTTCACGATGTGACATAATGTCAGTTGACAAAGCAAACATCACATTGGACCAGGAAAGACAACAAATAGATGTTTCTCCCTGGTGGTTTGCTTAATGTGTGAGAGGAGCAAGGATGCTGTGAAAAACACAACTAACCAGGCAAAATAATAAGAATCTAAACCATCTCTTCTGTTGGGTATCCAACAGCCTCTTCTTTGTGTAAAATGAATTAGAAATGAGACGTCATTTAACAGCAGGATGTCTCTATATCGCTAATGACATCAGTTCATTATGAACTCTCCTACATGAACTAGCTTTTGATCAGCTGATGGATAGAATATTAAGTTTTGATCATTTATCAACTAAAATAGCTCGCTTCATCTTTATTATTGAATACTTTGGATGTATTGAGTGCAACACACCACTTTGGGCTTTAGTAATTCATTGTTTAGACTTTGCATGAACTTAATGATGACTCAAATAATAATAAACACTACATGATTAATCAATGGTAAAACAGCTGACAAAATAGTAGTTACTTTAAGTTCAAAATGAATTACAGACACAGAGAAATGTGAGTCCCAAAGGATATGAGTGAATTCAACAAAAAGAGAAAGCTTTTCTACATCTGGAACTATTTTTTTTTTTTTTGGCCATTTCAGAATAATGTATATTACTGTATTTTAATTATTATTATTTTTTTAATAATATGTTTATTGGGTTTTCTTATTTTCAAAAACACAATAAGAATAAAAAACAACAACAAAAACAAAAACAAACAAACAAACACTGGTACAGCTCAGATCAAAAAATGTATATAGGAGGTCAGGAAATAATCCATAGTGCAGGGAAGTCACAGGATATATGAGTTCATGTTCAGGAGACTCCTTGTGAGATAATGGAGGAGAGATCAGGTCCAATATAATTAAGATAGGGCTGCCAAATATTGTGGAACTGATCTACTTTGGCATGTCGAATATTTGTGAGATTTTCCAAAGGGACCATCTCAAATATGACTTTACGCCAGCCTTGGACAGAGGGTTTCTTATCACTAATCCACCGTAGTAATATATTTTTTCTAGCAGCAAATGTAAGAATGTTATAACATTTTGTTGGCTGCAGTAGTTTATATTTGTACTTGGGATTCCTAAAATCAAAGACATTGGATTCATTTCTAAATCCTTATCAAATATCTTTTCCATTTCACATAATATTTCAGACCAATACTTCTGTGATTTATGACACGACCAAAGGCAATGGGTTCAGGTACCCATTTCGGTTTTACATTTGAGACACAGAGGAGAAAGTGAGGGGGCATCTTGAACTATGAAAAAAAAAATTTTTTCCTGTTTTGCATGACAGTGGCCTAATTCTCTGTCTGTGGGTGGTTGAGCTAGTTAGCTGTGGTTAGCTTCAGTAACAGACGTTATGGTGTGATTGAATTGAATTGAAGACTGCATGTTTGTCGTGCTTTTTCCTTGTATGTCCTCAATGCCATTATGTAGATATTTATAAAACAGCTAGCTTGAATAGCTTGGAGACAAAACGTTTAAGAGCTGCGAGTCAGTGCTTTAAAACAAATACTTGACAAGACTAAATGAGGCAGATAAAACATATAACAGGTAAAACACACACAGTTATAAAGCAAATAAAACAGGTAGGGTAGATGTAATAATTAAAATGTAAACAGAAGTGTTACACTAGAGGAATAAAATATTAAATATAAAATAGATGTAATGTAAACAGAGGTAATTGCACTTGTAAAATAGGTAGGGTAGATGTAATAAATAAAATGTAAACAGAAGTGTCACACTAGAGGAATAAAATATAAAATAGATGTAATGTAAACAGAGGAAATTGCACTTGTAAAACAGGTAGGGTAGATGTGATAATAAGTGTTACACTAGAGGAATAAAATATAAAATAGATGTAATGAAAACAGAGGTGATTGCACTTGTAAAATAGGTAGGGTAGATGTAGTAAATAAATATAAACAGAAGTGTTACATTAGAGGAATAAAATATAAATAGATAGATGTAATGTAAACAGGTTGTAAAATAGGTAGGGTAGATGTAATAATAAGTATTACACTAGAGGAATAAAATAGGTAAAATAGATGTAATGTAAACAGAGGTAATTGCACCTGTAAAATAGGTAGGGTAGATGTAATAAATACATATAAACAGTGTTACACACTAGAGGAATAAAAAATAAATAGATGTAATATAAACAGAAGTGTTACATTAGAGGAATAAAATATAAAATAGATGTAATATAAACAGAAGTGTTACACTAGAGGAATAAAATATAAAACAGATGTAATGTAAACAGAAGTGTTACAACTAGAGGAATAAAATATAAAATAGATGTAATGTAAACAGAGGTAATTGCACTTGTAAAATAGGTAGGGTAGATGTAATAAATAAATATAAACAGAAGTGTTACACTAGAGGAATAAAATAATATAAAATAGATGTAATATAAACAGAGGTAATTGCACTTGTAAAATAGGTAGGGTAGATGTATTAAATAAATATAAACAGAGGTTTACACTAAAGGAATAAAATATAAAATAGATGTAATGTAAACAGAGGTAAAATAGGTAGGGTAGATGTAATAATAAGTGTTACACTAGAGGAATAAAATATAAATAGATGTAATGTAAACAGAGGTAATTGCATTTGTAAAATAGGTAGGGTAGATGTAATAAATAAAATGTAAACAGAGGTTATTAAACTTGTAAAATAGATAGGGTAGATGTAATAATAAGTGTTACACCAGAGGAATAAAATATAAATAGATAGATGTAATGTAAACAGGTTGTAAACTAGGTAGGGTAGATGTAATAAATAAAATGTATGTTGCACTTGAGGTGTATGTTACATAGTACATGAGTGAATTCAACTAAAAGAGTGAGCTTTTCTACATCTGGAACTATTAAAAACCCTTTTTCCTGTTTAACATGACAGTGGCCTATTTCTCTGTGTGTAGGTGGTTGAGCTGGTTAGCTGAGGTTAGCTTAGCTAGCTAGCAACAGTCCTAATGTGTGTTAAATGAAGCAGGCTGATACAAAGCAGGTATCTAATTATTTACACGCATGGACAAATACATGTTTTATCGAATAAAAGTTAGAAATACTGACCCATTTCGATAAGAATACGACCCTTTGAGTGGAGCAGTAACACAGAGTGGCAGGTTGGACGGTTGGAGACCTACTTCCGGGTTGTTGACGTGTCGCTGAGCTACGTCACCAAACTGTCGCTTCAATTTCACGTCGTCACATTCGACACATTAAAAAAAATTTTTTTAAACAAAATTAAAAAAAATTAAATTAAAGTTAAAAAAATGTTTCAACAATATAGTTGACACATTAAGAGTCTTTATTTTATTTTTTTAATACACATTAATTTGCTTTATATAAAAACATATAATGTGTTTTTATCGAAAGTGCTGCTCTGGAAAAGAAGCTTCATCATGACGCTGTGGTTCAGGGTGCATTCAAGACGCCAAAACGGTGTCGCGTTCTCAAGTGTTCAACAGCTATTCTTATTAAAGGGGGACTGTGTGACAGTCAAATGATGTGTCAGTATAAACCACAGAACTATTGGCAATATTATTGCACTTATATTATTTCCTCATTATTATTATTATTTATTATTTTATTTTTATTTCATTGTCAGGTCTATTGGGGAAAACAGAAGATAACATATACTGTGAAACTGATATAGTTAAACGAATCTAGAGTTTTCCTCATTATTTTTTTTAAATATTATATTTATTGTTTTTTTGTTCATTTTGAAACAACAGAACAAACATTCACAAAGGTCCCCAATAATAACATTCTCGGTACGAAGAAACTGAACAAACCTAATATTAATATAAAATAAGCCAGCATAGATACAGGAAAAACATATTATATACAAAAAATAGATATATAAGTAAAGAGAATATACACAAGTAAAAGAAATAAAATTTAAAACAATAAAATAAAATAAAATCTATTTATATATACATATATATACTCTATACATATATACATATATACACATATACGCACAGGCAGTATATACAGATACAAAAACACATATACATATAATCAATTAAAAAAAATCGGTGTACAATTCAGTCATCATCATATTCTATCACCCAGTTTCCCTCATTATTATTATTATTTTTTATTTTATTTTATTTTACTTATTTTATTTATTTTGTTTATTTTTTATTTTTTTATTTATTATTTTGTTTCTGCACAATCTCATGCTCCACCCTCCAGTCCAGATGGTGGTGGTAACGCACCTCTAAGATGGTTTGCCAACCAGCCAATAAACACCAAAAGATGAAGAAGCAGCCACTGTGTAACAGAAACTGGTGTTTTTGAATGCAACTCACATTTAGACGAAAGGAGTTGCCCTCTCTCTCTCAACAGCATCACATTTTTATTATCACCTCAGAATAAAGACAGATTATAAAGGTAGATGTGGAGAAAAAGAAGCTGCTGTGCATAATGTTATAATTTTGAATGCAACCTGTTCTGAGCAGTTTATAATAACTTTGCAAAAAACGGATGGATTTGGTGCCTGAAGGCTGAGACATCATCATTTTTACAACCGGGACCGCCGACAGGATGGTGGAGCGGTCGGACCGAGCTCCTCTGCTGGACTGGGAGGAGGTTCAGCCCGGTGGAGCTGCACCACCTGCACCACCGGTACCGGTACCGGCTGCAGCTGCTGCACACACCAAGGAGAGCCGTGCATCACCGGGAAGCTGCGGACCAGCAGGGGGTCCAACTCCTCCCAGCAGCTGCAGGTCTGTCTCCTCCAACGCAGACGGCTGCAGCGCCACACCCGCCTTCACCTCCACCTCCACCTCCACCACCACGACGTGCATGAAGGATGAAGCCGAGGAAGAGGAGCATCTCTCGGATGCAGAGTCCAGGGAGGAGACGCTGGAGGAGAGGATGGTGAAATGGGAGGAAAAGGACCAGATTGTGTCGGTCTTTGTGGTTGCATTCAATACCAGATCAGGTGGGGGACATAAAAAAAAATATATGCAACATGCAAACACAATGCAAAGGGAAAAGATCATGTTTATAGACAGAAAAATATATGCAACATGGAACAGAAAAATATATGCAACATGGACCACAATGCAAAGGAAAATGTTTATAGACAGAAAAATATATGCAACATGGAACACAATGCAAAGGGAAATGTTTATAGACAGAAAAATATATGCAACATGGAACACAATGCAAAGGGAAATGTTTATAGACAGAAAAATATATGCAACATGGAACACAATGCAAAGGGAAAAGATCATGTTTATAGACAGAAAAATAGATGCTAGATAATGTGTCTGACGCCCAAAATTGCATGTTTTGTACCAAATCTGCAGAACATTTTCTCCTACAGGTGTGGCCTTTTTCTGACCTGCATGGCCATAAGTTTAGAGACATGATGCAAAAGGCATCTGTCGCCTGTAACTACAGAACAAGACATGTCCAGATGTCAGGGTGGAAATCAATCAGCTGTTCTGGTTTCTGCAGGGCAGGCCTTATACATTTTTAATGAGGGAGGCATGTTGAAGAAAGGATGAACCCCCCTGTGAAATATAACAGGTTACTTGCATAAGATTTAATGTTTTAAAATGATAGAGATAGAGGAGATTCCCTGCAGGGTGGAGCTGTTGCTGGGCGCTTTATGATGTTGCAGCATGTCAGACTGAAATGAGACCAGGAGAAAAGGGTGAGGTTATAACAGGTTATAACATGCTTTTTATAAAAAGAAATATTTGCTCACTGATATTAGTGGCTCCACCTCTACCAACCATCTGATAGGAGCTTTGCAGGAAAGGCCTCAATTTGAAGCTATAACAAATAGGACTCCAGGTAGATTAGCTGGATCAATTCCTGGTCTGTAGAGTCAATAATGTTACTGGACTTTCAGGGTAACACATGATAAGATAACACATTATTGTTTGCAGGATATTAACAGAATATACAGTCGGTAAATCTTTGATATGAAATATTACAAAACAGTTGGCTGTGGTGCATCGTTAGACGAAAACATACCCTTTTATTCAGTATATTATTCAATGTTTTCATATTTTACAACCAAGATGAAACGGTGTGTAACGTATTGCACAGAGCCACAATATTTGTAGCGCGCTCACACCAAAAGTCCTACAGTTTATACACTCAAATGTCACTCTTATGTTAATATATACCTGTGTCTTAGCATCACAAGTAAATGTCACTGATATTAGTTCTCCACCTCTACCAACCATCTGATAGGGGCTTTGCAAGGAAAGGCCTCAATTTGAAGCTATAACAAATACGACTCCAGGTAGATTAGCTGGATCAATTCCTGGTCTGTACAGTCAATAATGTTCCTGGACTTTCAGGGGTAACACATGATAAGATAATACATTATTGTTTGCAATACATCAGGATATTAACAGGATATACAATCGGTAAATGTTTTATATGAAATATTACAAGAGACAGTTGGCTGTGGTGCATCATTAGACGAAAACATACCCTTTTATTCAGTATATTATTAAATGTTTTCATATTGGCAGAACCACATTATTTGTAGCATGCTCACACCAAAAGTCCTATAGTTTGTACACTCAAATGTCACTCTTATGTTAAAATATACCTGTGTCTTAGCATCACAAGTGAATGTAGACTATTAAGACAGTTGTGTCTTGGCAAGATATAATTTCCCCATTTCTACTTACAGATAGAAAGCTCAACTTCTGCTTATTTAAAAAGATGTGGTCCACTCGAAAACACTGGTGTAGCTTATGTACTTTCCTGTGATGGGGTGTTGTTTTTTGAAGGGTGTTGTTCTGGCAGAAAATGTTCAGGTTTCTCCATTTCTTTTTTAGTTTTTTGGGGGTATTTTTTACCTTTTTTATTAGAGAGTGCAGCAGAGAAATGACAGGAAATTGAGGGAAGAGAAGGAGGGAGAAAGATATGCAACAGTGTCATCAAGACACCCCGACGGTTCCTCTTTTTTTAAGTGAACAAATGAGACCTAAATATTTCCTAGAACACATCTGAGTCTATACTGTACTAGAGCAAATAGAGGATTAATTAGAGTAGCATTAGGATTCATTTTTCACCTATAATAACGCTGCATAAGGCTGACAGAGTGAATATTGATTTGAGGATAATTTCTTACAGAATTTAGCCAAGCATCAAGAGCCACACGATACATCACAAATAGGGCTGCACACGATTATTTTCATTTTCGATTATTTTCTGGATTAATCGATTAGTTGTTTGGTCTATAAAATGTCAGAAAATGGTGAAAAATGTGTGTTTCCCAAAACCCAAGATGACGTCTTCAAATGTCTTGTTTTGTGTACAACTCAAAGACATTAAGTTTACTGTCATAGAGGAGTAAAAGAAACCCAGAAAATATTCACATTTAAGAAGCTTGATTGAAAATTGATTAACAAAATAGTTGGCGATTAATTTAATAGTTGACAATTAATCAATTAATCGTGGCGGCTCTAATCACAAATCAGAGCAAAGCATTAAGATTTTGTGCTTTTGTTCACAAAATGGGACGTAAAATATATAATGAAAACCTACTATGTCTCTAGGGGCCTTTTTAAAACAGGTCTGTGTGTACAGGAAACAGCTCTGATAGGCACTTTGCACTGCATGACACTTAAAGCGAAACGCTTAAAGTCAATAACAGCTGTCAGAGTGGTAACAAGACAGAGCATCTTTGGTGTTTCAGCAGCAGGTGGATGATACAGACCTGTAGGCCCAATCTCACGACTGAACTCTGCAGAAACAACTCTGACTGATACGTGGAGCTAATGATTAGATTGAAAGCTGAGTCACCTCCTCCATCTCCCCGCTCCTTTCAGACCATATTTGCTCAGCTGCCGTTCGAGCGTCAGCGCTCGGCCTTCACATAATGAATTCCAAAGCATCCAGTCGGGCTGTGTCACTGTTGTTTCACGAACATGAAATGGTGATAATATATTTACAGTCTGGTCTTGTATCTTTGTCTGCTTGCCTGTGTGTTCTAACGTTATCTGTCTGTTGTGTGGGTGTGATAGGAAACATGCTGGAGTGGTGTCTGCCCAAAGACATGGACCTGGAAGGAGTGGAGTTCAAAGCCATCGCCAGCGGCTCCCACCGAGTCACCACAGACTTCATGTAAGCACAATAGATGAAGTTGTTCACCTTCTTTACATCCTGAAGGACAAGTGGAGGAAGCTAATTCTCAGTATTAGAATGCGGCCCCATGTCTTCCTCCTGGCAGGACAAACAAAGTGTTGCCTGGCAAAAAAAAAAAAAAAAGCCCAGCCATCTGGCAGTGCCTTTGCTTTTCATGACTCATGGCTTCGTCTGTCTCCCTCTCTCTCTCTCTCTCTCTCCCCTCCATCCATCCATCCATCCATCCATCCCACAGCTACTTCCGCAAGGGCTGCTACTTTGGCCTGGCCTGCTTTGCCAACATGGCGGTGGAGAGCACAGTGGAGAGGGGGGCGAGGATGAAGTCGGTAGGGATCCTGTCTCCTTCCTACACCCTGCTCTACCGCTACATGAGCTTCCTGGAGCACCAGGTCAGGTAAGAGGAGCTGGTTTGTTCAACAGAGGGGTCTGCTTGATGCGCATGGCGGGAGCCAGTACGTTCACTGAACAGGCTTAGAATGATTTAGTCTATAAAATGTCACAAAATAGTGAAAAATGCACACAAAATGCTTGTTTTGTCCAACCAATCGTCATATCACACGATCTTCCTCAGGAGATTATGGAATTGCCAGCCTGTTTTCTTTCCCAGGGCGTCAAATACCGATGCTTTGTCACGGCCGTCGGGGATCAATACCGCTGCACAAGCCAACCTTGAGTGGCAGTAATGTGACAATTAACTACACTGTAAACCCATCCATGGCAACAGTAAACACACAGGGAAAGTGCTGTGGTGACGTAGGTTAAAGAGCGAAAGAGACACACAAGGCGGGCGGGAGGGGAGGTGGATGTGTCCAACAAACACAAGGCTTTCATCCAGGAGACCGCTGTTTGTGTCACATGCATCACGATTCACTTTCAGCTGATTGATCGTGTCCCGTGTTCACAGCGTGAAGTCACATTTTCACTGTACAAACATAGTCATTTTAAGCCCAACCATGTTGTTTTTTCCTAAACCTATCTAATCTTGTTGCCTAATCCTAAGAAAGTGTTTTTGTTTAATTCGCAACATTAAGCATGTGTTTACTGCGAGCAAAAGACATGACAAAGTTGGGATGTGAACGTGTTGGAATTGTAGATGTTCACATTTCCTTTTCTTCACATGCCATGTTGGCTTAAAAATTGTGATTGAAAGTAGGGCTGTCAATCGATTAAAATATTTAATCGCGACTAATCGCATGATTGTCCATAGTTAACTGCGATTAATCGCAAATTAATCCCACAATTTTTTATCTGTTCAAAATGTACCTTAAAGGGAGATTTGTCAAATATTTAACACTCTTATCAACATGGGAGTGGGCAAATATGCTGCTTTATGCAAATGTATGCATATATTTATTATTGGAAATCGATAAAAACACAACACAGGTACTGCATTTAGCATAAAAAAATATGCTCAAATCATAACATGGCAAACTGCAGCCCAACAGGCAACAACAGCTGTCAGTGTGTCAGTGTGCTGACTTGACTATGACTTGCCCCAAAACTGCATGTGATTATCATAAAGTGGGCATGTCTGTAAAGGGGAGACTCGTGGGTACCCATAGAACCCATTTTCATTCACATATCTTAAGGTCAGAGGTCAAGGGACCCCTTTGAAAATGGCCAGTTTTTCCTTGCCAAAATTTAGTGCAAGTTTGGAGCGTTATTTAGCCTCCTTCTAGCTTTAAAACTGAGCCTGCTACAATTTAAAAATAGCAAGTTACGTTAATGTGTTAAAGAAATTAGTGCCGTTAAAAAAAAATTGCGTTAATAACTTTGACAGCTCTAATTGAAAGTCAACAACATTCAGTTTATAAAACAGAAGCAAAACCTCATTTTGAGAAGCTGGAACCAGCAAATGTTTTGCTTGATAAATAGCTCAACATGATTAATTGATTATCAAAATCTCTTTCAAGTAATGAATTTAAGAGTTAATCCTGTGACACTATCACCACTACATCTATACTACTACCACTAAGAGGTTTCAGGTAGGCAATATTAGTCCACAGGTAAGTTCACATATAGCCACTAGGGGCCACTAGTGGGCCTTTCTGACTCTCCTTAGCCGAGTTCTTCCTCTTCTTCTCTCTCTTCCCTCTTCTCAAATACACTCTCACTCTTTCCGTGACTCCCGTTTTCTGTCCCTCAACAGCGCTACACTTCCATTATCCTTAAACCCCATTAATAATGTTGCTGCTGTGGACAGGCCTGTGAACGTCACAGTGTTTCATCCCGAGATTTGTCACACCCCCGTCACACTGTCTCTTTGAACACAGTTCCCCCTTTTCTCTCTGCTTTCCCCTCGTCCCTCTCCTCAGTTCCCACACTCCTGGCCTCGCCTGGCCTCCAGTCACGCAGCGCTCATGCTCCTTACTCATCATTCCCCACGTAGCTCGCTCCAGATTCCCCATCTGCTGAATATAAAGGGCTCTCTGTTGGTCATGAGGTTAAGTTAGTTAAGATATAGAGGAATCTCTCTCTCTCTCTCTCTCTATTTCTGATTTTGAGTCAGTTATGTGTCCTCTCTTGGCACTTCCAGCTAACGCAGGGGTCAACAACCTTTACTATCAAAAGAGCCATTTTAGGCAAAAACAACAACAAATCTGTCTGGACCTGCAAAACATTTGAGCATTGTGATGAAGATAACACAGTTTATAGTCTAAGTATATAGTATATAAATCTAATGCAGTGAGGGCCCAAGTGTACTACGGAGTATTAGGGCCACATTGAGGGAAAAAAACATCTGAGATTTCCAGAATAAAGTCAAAAAAATGGGTGGGTATAGGTATGTATATCAGGATGTAGGGTTTTGTTATGTTTTGATGTTTTTCTTGGTTTGTGACCTTTGAAATTGTGATGGGATTTAGGCTATAATTCATTATATAATTATAACAAAGGGAAGGGGAAAGGGAAGTTTGGGGTCCCCTGCTGGAGCTGTTGTCCCCGCGACCCGACCCCGAATAAGTGGTTGAAGATGGATGGATGGGATAATTATAACAGATTAACCACAAGAGGTGTAAGAAAATATAGAGTTTTGTGATACTGTATTGATTCTCAAAAACAATATAAAATATATTATAATATAATATAAATAGTTTACATGCAAATATTAACTAAGTCAATACTTGATTAATTTGTATGTGCCCTAGTAAACTGAAACTATGCTTGTATATTTGTGTAAATATTTTAATTTTAAAGTCTTGAATTTTCCAGTTTTAATGTCGCTGAATGTCTTTTTTTGATCGCCCCCCGCTACAGGCTCCAGCTTCAGACCCCCGGCCACTACTCTCCCCTGGAGGCCTTCTACGAGGACAAGAGAGCACTGCTGCCCCCCAGTGTTGATGGTGTTGTTACTGCATGTCCAGCCAACGCCTGGGGAGCTGCAATCAACCACAGCATGCACCCAGAGATGAAGGTAGGAAGGACAGTTCCACTTCTACAACTACGTCAGCTGGTGTTTTTTTTTTTTTTTACAGTGTGACTCAGTAATAACCTTGTGTCTGTGTCTGTGTTTGCAAACCTCTGGACCAGATCACCCACCCTGCAGGCTGCATGTCCCAGTTCATCCGCTTCTTTGGGGAGCAGATCATGGTGCTGTGGAAGCTGGCTCTCCTCCGCAGACGCATCCTCATCTTCTCCCCTCCACCTGTGGGCGTGGTCTGCTACAGAGGTGAGAATGAATACACTTTTTAAAAGGGACTGTATGTAAGTTTTTACAAGTATAAACATTTTTACGAGTTTTTTATTGACAAAGTGTGAACAGGTTGTAACCTAATCTAAAAAATGAAAATCTGCCTACCAGCACCTTTAAAGCTCATTGTGTTTTATCTGGTTTGTATAATCTGTATAAAAAACAAAAGTTTAAAACTGACAATCTGTTTTTGTTGAACTTAAGTCTTTATGTTGAGCTAAGCTAGCGGCCTCAAGGCTCCAGCTTCATACTGAACGGACAGATATGAGAGTGGTATTCTCAATTATCTCTTGGCAAGATAGCGAAATGGTGTATTTCACAAAATGTAAAAAATATTCCCTTAATTTAAAAATCATCATCAAAAGAAAATAATTATTTTCATGTTTTTACTTTTTAAAAGTTGAGACCATCTGCCTTTTACTAATTTATTGTATGAGTCTGTGGATTTTACTTGCAGTGTCTCTCCAGCTGTATCAGTGTTGGACGTCATGCACACACTCACATCCTGTGTCGCTCTCCTTCTCTCCCACACTCATGCATCATATTTTTTTTTCACCCTCCGCCCCCTCTTCCCCTCTCAGTGTACTGCTGCTGTTGCCTGGCAAACATCTCCATCCCCGGGATCGGCGTGACCGTGCCCGAGTTCCGCCCCTTCTTCTATGTTAACGTGGCCGACATCAGCGCCCTGGAGAACGAGCTCTCCTACGTGGCGTGTAAGTGGGTGCTCGAAAAACATGTTGACATTTTGTGAAAAGCCCCACTGAAAAAAAAGGACTAGTTGGTGCAATATGCATCTTTTGCAGGTACGATTAGTATCTCAAATCTTAGAGATGTGTTTGTATGTTTAGGTACTACTGAGAAGATCTTTGAGGAGAAGAAGGATCTGTACGACGTGTATGTAGACAATCAGAATGTAAAGACCTACAGGGAAGGCCTGAAGCCTCTGCTCCGCCTCAGCACCGCAGACAGGGAGAAATATCGCAAACTCACTGAACAGAGGTAAGGTAACACTACTAACAACAGGACTAATGCTTACACTTCATAATAATTACCAGGGTGGGAATTAAAAGGGACATATTGAGAGTATCTAAGTTTGTCCAAACTGATATATCTCAACAAATATGAAATTTAAGCTGGTTGCAATCTGCAATCTCAACACTAGATGCCGCCAGATCGTACACACTGCACCTTTAGGTACAGCCTCACAAAGCTGCAAGCACCATGTGTACCACAAATACACATTATATATGTTGGTATAGATCACAAATCGTGCACTCTCTCTCCTGTAGGTTTTCAAAGGAACAGCTAGAAATAAAGTGTGTCTGTGTGTGTTTGTAGGCAAATGTTGCTGTACTCCCAGGAGGAGAATGGAGACTGTGTGTCCAGTGAAGAGGATCTCTTTATTCTGTAAGTACAACATGATTCATTTAACCAGCCAGCGGAGTGAGAACTACTGATTAACCACTGTACTGCAGAGCAGACACAAGTTGATCTTTTCATGAAGGGAACGGTCAGCACAGTGGCTGCTTAGATAAACTGAATCAAAGAGGTAATGAGCCTGACAGAATCTCTCCCGACTTTTCTCCTCCTCTCACAGTAACTGTTGTAATTACATCTCACAAAGGGCGTTTGTGCTGTTTTTTTGTGCTTTTTTTCCATCTTAAGGGGGGACAAATGAAGGGAAAAGGTCAGCTTTGTGTCGGTCAGCTGAGTCATATTTGATAAACTATAAATTAACTACTCACCCTTCCTTCTTGACTCATCCAGGTTTTTCCTGGAGCAGAACAACAGGATTTTCCAGACCCTCAGCGAGGTGGCAGGGAGCCCCGATCCCACGCTGACCCAGGAGAGCGTGAGGGCCATGGGTTTGGATCCCCACGGAGACAGGCTCTTCCTGCTCCACCTGCTGGAGATCTACGGCTATGACACCCTGCTGGTGTCGGAGCAGCTGTGCTGCAGTTGAGAGATTATGGACGGCTGGCTTTCCGCCTTTCATCACTGCTGGGTTTTAAAAAAGGGGGGGTTGATTTGCCTCGCGCAAAAACGTCAAGTGCTGCACTACTGGCTTCTTGGGAGTCTTCAGGACTGTTTGGATTTCCTCTGGTATAACTTTTTTTGTTGTATATCCCCCCTGTGCTTCTTTTGTTCGCCGTGGTTCTGCTCCCTGCAAGAACAACAACAACAGTCTACTTTATTATAACCAAGAGTGATGTGGTCTGTTCTACTTGATACAGCCTCAAGTTGCGATACTCACCCTTGACGGACTAAAAGTGATTCTCTGGATCAGATATTTCAACACTGAGCCGTGTTTGAGAGCCATGGATGGCAGGTCCAAACCCAAGATGAAGACCAAATAAAGTGGCCTGAACTGTACTTGGACATCAAGTTGAATGAGAGACTTCCTCCGAGATAAAGCCAGGGATTTGGAGATTTTCAGTGAACCAAACGTGTTCTGAGGATTGATGTATGAAAGTGAAAAAGAGAGGTAGCCGTCCTGTAAATAATTTTTTCCCCTTTGTGTATAGTGTGTCAGCGTATGTGTGATATGGGGTTCCGCCTCTCTGCCAGTGTTGCTTTCCTTGTATCAAGTGCTGGAATCAAACATCTCATTTTTAAGCCTCTATGTCCAAATCAGGGGCCTCCTTTTCCTTGAATTTATGTCACTACTAAGCAGGTCAAACCACCTTTTGTCTTCATGAGCCATGTCTGTAAAGCACTACTGTTTAACTGGCACTTAAATGACCAGTTTTGCCATTTAATGTTAAGACTAATTATTTTTTTTGGCCCTGAGCTAAGACCAAAATCAGATTTTCTAAATGATGTCCAACAGGCGAGGGGCGACATCCACGTGGACATAGAGGCTAATTTCAAATGGCTTATTTGCACCCGTGCTGTCAGCTGGGCCTGCAGCTCAGACAGAGGAATGCACTGTTACACAAAGACCACTGTTAAAGTCTTTAATGCTTTTCTCAAAATGTCCAGTTGTGTTCTGCAGCTCTAGTATCAAGACAAAGATGGGCCTTCAGGGGGTCGACTTCACAACTTCAGATGATTCTCTCAGTTCAGAGACACTGAGTTGGTTTATTTAACAGCTACCGTCTGCAGAATCGAGAGCATAGAGAATCAGTTAAGACACAGTACTATAACTTTTAATAATGTACATTTCGAAGCACGCCATAGCAGCGTATGCTTTCGGCTTCGCCAACAGAGTGAATGCACTTGTTGGTATCTTATGTGCATTGCTGTTGATACATGAGGTAGTGCATACATGACATAAAATAAACAAGGTTCTTGGTTATTCGGAGAACCTTAAAGCTGCATTAATTAAACTTAATGGGCAAAATAACGGACAAAATAACAAAAAAAAAATGACACAGCTAACACATCAGTGGCTTGTTAAAGGTGCTCTCTACAATATTCAAAGCATTAATAAAGCAGCAAACAACTATTTGCTATGTAAAGATATAGAGGAGTAATGTCTACCTGAGCAGAGAATGAAGTCGCTCTCCCTCTGCGTGTGTTGTAATCCGAGCTTCTCCTCGCTTTATTGACAAAGCCGGGTGTTTGTTTTAAGTGCATGTTAGGGTGCCCCACTGGCTAGCTCAGGACCACCGCTCTGCACTGCTCTCATACGGCGGTTACAGCCGATAACGCTGTCCCAACCGATGGCGCCGCTGCGGAATGTAAGCTCTGTCAGCACTGTTGCCGTAGTTTCCACCAAAGAACGTATATTGCTTAAGAAGTGAAATTCAATTGTTCGTTCCATGGCAACGTCAACGCCAAGCATCAAAGCTACGCTTCCGCCATTTTGGACTGAAAGCGACTACCGGACACCAGTAAAACGTCCGCCTAAAAAAGTGCCGTATAAAAATAAAACAAAATGATTTCTATTCTGTTGTTATATACTACCGAAATGGCCTGTGTTGAACGATAACATTTCATAAATATAATAAGCGTTTTCCGTCCAAAATGAGCCGTCGCCATGTTGAGAGCCGTGCGGAGGCAACAGAAATGCTCCCAATCTTGAATTTAGCACCTTTAAGTTTAAACAATGGCCTAATTACACATCCAGCAAACACAAAGAAACATTACCATTACATGGCGTCGTGTTTTTTTTCTTTTAGCTCTGCGTTGGGTCTCCACCAACTCTAATAGCTTTTAGCTGTTCGACTTTCTTTACTAGCAGCTGCTAACTTTGTAGGTCTCCTCTTTAGCGCTGGATAGGTAGCATACAGTCAAGTTTATCGAAACATTTTGCCGAAAATAACAGTCTGCTGATGCTGTAAATGTGGTTGATGAGAGTATGTGAGATTGCAACCATACAGTTAAAATGCTTCATAAAACCATAACTAGCTAAGAGGCTTAAATAGCTCCATGGAGCTGCAGAGATTAGCGATAATTCTCTGCAAGTTTGTCAGCGACCGCTTTCACATTCCATGAAGTCATCTGTTCAAATAAAAAAATAAAAATACTCATTAATGCAGCTTTAAGCAATTTTTCCCCTTTGATGGGACAGTAATGATTTCAGCCTGCATACCTCCATCGATCAGGTAAAGTTTAGCAATTTTGTGTGGAACAGCAACGTTTCGAGGAATTTCTTTTAGACCGACCAACAATACATAACTGCAACGTGAAAATACATGTGCTGAAAAAGACAAATTCTATTGAAATGTCATTTAAAGTCAGTTATATTGTTAATTTGTTTCTGAAAAGGGTGCTTTTTCCACACACACACACACATGAGATATGATGTACTTGATGTACTCCTACAACAAACTAATGGTTATTATTCTGTCATTTTATGTTTTACAGTGATCATTTTGATAATTTTTTTTTTTTTAAATGTATTGTTTATTTAGTTTCTTTAGCTGTTAATCATTTGTAATTTGTGAGTGTAAATATTCAATTGCTGTAACATCATCTGTGAAGAAATGGGGTCAGTTGAATGTGTTTTATAAGGCAATTATGATCCCACAGAGCCTCCTGTGTATCACTGAAACCCTCATGCAATTTTGTGTTCAACCGTCCGCTGTAAGAAAACAATCTCGAGCGTATTTTCACCCCCACATCGCGTTGCACCTTAGACCACGTGTACAGAGCTAAAGCTACCATGTTTGTAGTTGAAGGGATAGTCCGACTCATGTTAAAACACCTTCACTTTATTTATTTTACTGTAAAACCATTTCAGAAATAAAGTGCATCGCCACTTTGAAGGAAAAACACAGTTCTCAGTCTGAATATTGTTATTAACAACTTTTACATTCCTTATTCTAGATTTCATTCACTTTATAAAATTTTAGTTCAAAGCTTAATGGATTTTTCGTCTTGTTGTGTGGCCGTCTTCTCAAACATTCAGCAGTGGTATTCCTGGTGTCCAATGATGATAAATTCTTCACCACTAGAGACGCTTCCGTCACTGACGTTACCATTAATGTAACATCTGGAGCCATTGGTGATGATGTCATAGCCACTGAGCGTGCACTGCCTGCCGGTCGCGGCATCTTTCAGAGCAGTCAGCCAGCTCTGTTTGAGGTCCGAGCCGGCGCAGAAGAAAGTGTGGGTGCTTTTAGATTGTCTTAAACAGAAACAAGGCTGACCCTGGAGATCCTCAGGAGAATCCTCCACACTGCAGCCCAGCAGAGGGATACTGGACAGGGGCTTCACATCCTGGAGATATGGAGGATGGGGGGTGAATGAAAGGGATAGAAAAGAAGGTGGTGGAAGCAAAAGGTTGAAGCTGTCTGCATGGCAAGATTGTGTATGAAACAACATTATGTTTTTGTCTTCACAAATCCCACGGTGGGGTTGCAACAGAATAGCGTGCTCTCCTTTCTTGTTCCTCACTTTAAGTTGCTCTGGTGTACTTAGAGGACAAAAATGTCTGCGTCAAAGAAAATGCCATGAAATTATATATTAATATAATTTTCCACTTTCACTGGGGTTAAACCAACTTCAGTCCTGATCATAACTACCAAATATTTACTCATTTTTCAAACATTTTAACCCTTTAAAAAGGTACTATATGTAACAATTTACATGTATTAATTGCTTTGTATTGCCAACGTGTGAACAGATTGTAATGCAACTTAAAAACTGAGACCTTCCCCGACTTTCTCGGTTGCCTATAACAGCCTGTGGACTGATTTCTATGTAAAGAACTCGGGACGGTTTTACTTCGTAACTTTAGTTGATGAAGTCATTTGCAAATGGCAAGCTATTTGATATCATGGAGATTGGACATTACAGATAGGAATGGTGATATATGATTGTAATGTAATGTCACGTCACTGGTTTGGCCGATGCCCAGGATGATCGCTCGCGCCTACGTAGTGCGAGCAAATGAAAATGATGTGAATTGAAAATTACGGTCCTCACAATTCACCAGATTTCAACCCAAGTAAACACCTACGGTAGATTTTTGTTTGACGTGTTTGGCGGCGCTCTCCACCACCATCATAGGACACTTTATATTGGTCTGTTCTTTAATTTGTCACCAACAGTATCTGTGTATGTAGCCAGACACTTGGGGAAAGTAATGTTACACTAAAACAAAGCCAAAGGGCATTTGCTGTAGGTCTAGATTTAAAGCAGCTGAAGATGGATTCAAAGCACGAGGACTTCAAAAGAATATTGTAGTTTTCTGTGGATATGTAAAATGTTTTGAGTTTCATTAGGTATCATTCATAAAAGAAGCAGGAGTGGCATTAATCTAACCTTTTTAAAAAGTCAGAATCTGTTTGTGTAGTTGATTGCACAACTTCACAGCTTCACAATTTCAACAGGGTTTCCCTTTTTTTCCATGTGAGAGCATGATTGCAGACGGTGACTGTTGTGTGTGTTTGAGGGGGAGAGACTGTGGGGACATCTGTCTATGACAACATCACATGAATATCCTATAGAAACAGGCCCACCCGAATAACAACGCCATACAAACAGAAACGAATGAGTGGCATCATTACTCCAATGGTTGCATTGTTACATTATTCTTCATCACAGAGATCCTACCTGAGGAGCGGTGTACAGTTGGAGGACCGGAGGTTCAGTCAGGGTGATAACACACCATACGTGTTGCCAGGTGTTGGGGTTGTCACCATACAGCAGGAAGCCACTCATTACGCAGTCACTAGACACCGCAGATACCTCCGACTGGGACATACGAGAAAACACAACGCTGTTAAAGACTAACGTCCATGTTATATTGTCTATTATGCTCCTAAAAAAGACCTTTAGAAAAAACACCAGACTCACCTCCAGTGTCCTCCTCTTCTTTCCCTCCATCCTCTCGGTCAGGATGGTGTAGCAGGATTTACACACTTTGTTCAGCTTGTTGCTGTCGTACTCTAAAGCCACTTTATTGTCTGAACACTTCCAGCACACCACCTAGGGGAGCAGAGAAACCATCACTGCTATCTTGTACCTAAAAAGAGCTTTTCTCTGTATATTTGCGTGTTCAGTATTAAGCCGTCACATCTCGTCACTCACGCAGCCACAAGCTCTGCAGTGATGTCTTCTCCTGGTGAGTGCGTTGAAAGGCTCCTGGCATTTCATGCACACGGTCACCTCGTTGTCCCTGATCCAGCGAGGGGCGCGTCGGCCAAGTTCCTCGGACTGTTAAAACACTCGCACGTCAGCTGGGATGTTTAAAATATGTATAAATACATACTTCTGAAATATTATCAAACTTACTGGTTCTTCTACATTCAGCTCCTTAGAAGCCAATTTGAAGGTTTCATTTTTCTTCTGAAACACGTCAATGGCTCGCTGAATTACCTGGAAATAAAAATTGTTTTTAGAAAACTCACTTTTCTAAATTCATGTAATATTTAAAACACTGAATAATAAAAATACCCCGGTACCTTTATCCACTCATCTCTGTCTTGTTCAGAGCTTGAAAAAACAAATGAGTAAAAAGCAATTACACATTTAATGACTGAAATTCAATAACACGATTATGTTCACAGACTACAATATGTTGAGTAATTTAACATGAAATTAAATACAGTACATCTATTTTCTAACTGGAACACCTTCAACTAAAGCTGCACAATCCTCTAAATGTGTCGTCTGACAACAAATTTACAGGCAGACGAGTTAACTGTCAACGAACAAACAAAGATGAACCAAAAGCAGCTCAACTGGTATGATACACCACAAACACACCTGGTCTGCAGCTCAAGGGTCTTCTCCTTTCCAGAGACCTGGAAGGTGTATGGGTGGTCTTCATTGGTGGTCTGCTGCACCTCCATGCCATCCACTCCGATCCTGCAGCGGACAGTAAAACGCTGCCCAACTAGGCTGAACTTTGGATTGCAGCACAGCAGGAAGTTGTTGAACTGTAGAGAGAACACACCATAATATACAAGGTTACTTTAATGAACTGTGATTAGGGCTGTGAATCGATTAAAATATTTAATCGTACGATTGTCCACAGTTAATCGCGATTAATCACACATTTTTCAATTGTTCAAAATGTAGCTCAAAGGGAGATTTGTCAAGTATTTAAATACTCTTATCAATGGGCATGGACAAATATGATTGCTTTTTGCAAATCAGAAGTTTGGAGCATTATTTAACCTCCTTCGCGACAAGCTAGTATGACATGGTTGGTACCAATGGATTCCTTTGGTTTCTAGTTTAATATGATGCCAGTATCTTCACAACCTCCCAAAGATCAAATAGCGGCCAGACTCGCCTGCGGCCCGTCGGATTTTTAAGAGGTTAATTAAGATAGAAGGGTGGCTATATGCACATTCAAAAGGTTTTTTGGCAGATATATGGATCATTGTCTATCAAATATGTGGTGTGTCTGCATCCGTTTCTAACCAGGAATAGGTGCCTCTCCATGGCAGATGCGTTCCTGGCAGCAAGCTTGAACAGACGACCTTCCCTGAGGAACTCGTTGGTCGG
>CAKALU010037308.1:6432-20700 GCA_916700995.1 Hozukius guyotensis | reverse complement strand
CAATTAACAACACAAAACAATGACAAATATTGTCCAGAAACCCTCACAGGTACTGCATTCAACGCATAGAACCAGTTTTTCCTCACCAAAATTTAGTTTGGAGCGTTATTTAGCCTCCTTCGCAACAAGCTAGTATGACATGGTTGGTACCAATGGATTCCTTTGGTTTTCTAGTTTCATATGATGACCAGTATCTTCACAACCTCCGAAAGATCAAACTGCGATCGACTGCGGCCCGTCGGATTTTTAAGAGGTTAATTGAAATAGAGAGGTGGCTATATGCACATTCAAAAGGTTTTTTGGCAGATAGATGGATCATTGTCTAACAAAGATGTGGTGTGTCTGCATCCGTTTCTAACCAGGAATAGGTGCCTCTCCATGGCAGATGCGTTCCTGGCAGCGAGCTTGAACAGACGACCTTCCCTGAGGAACTCGTTGGTCGGGTTGACCACCTCCTCCTCTCCGACCATCTCATAGATCTCCAGCAGCCGCTTCAGGCTCTCCTACGGGGAAGGAAAGAGAAACACTAAAACACATCGGTTTGCACAATAATAATAACATAACAATAATAATAATAACAATAATAACAGGATCACTTTTGACACTATAATACAGTTAATGTGTTGTGCGAAAGTGATGATATCTTACGTAGCACAATGGTAAATGGTGTGTAATGGTAACGTACAGCTTTGTGGATGGCGCTGTTTGAGTGGGTGGCTGCCATGGAAATGGTCTTCAAGGACTCTGCGGGAGGAGACAAAGGAAGAGGTTCATTCTGCTTGTTACAGACACAACAACCCATCAGAGCAATTAAACTAGTAATAATGTTTACAGCATACGTACTGTGAGCAAGATCATAATCTGGGTTATTTTTGGGCAGTTTCTTCAGGTAATCCCTGAGCAGCATCTCGTAACGTGGAACCCTCTGGACCGGTTCCAACATGTGGTGCTGCAGGGTCAGGCTGCCACACACCTCCTGACTCTGAAAACACATAATTAACATCACACTCAGACCTCGGTACTTTTTATGTGCATAGTACTGCACGTACCCTACTGAGTATGCTTTACCTGTATGTCCTGGACGATGTTTCTGAAGGCAGAGGAGCGTTCAGTCCAGGTCCTCACCAGCTCCATGGCCTGGTCAAAGTTACTGACGTAGTCTGCATACATCCTCAGGAAGGGTGCGTGTTGCAGCAGAACCGTACCCAGGCCTGGGCTCTCACTCCTACACGTAGAGGGTAAAGTGTTGACTTTTTATATATATATAGTTTCTCAATTTTAGGGGACAGAAAATAATATGAGAAATGCAAGCAATCATATTTAATGTTTTGGTAGCAAGTCCTGACGTCTACTACACAAAGACAAACGTTCAGCATCTTCCCTGCTGATGCTCTGCCGGAGTTGCACTGCAGACTTGCTTGTTTGCTGCCTTCAGTCTGGTCCTCAGCAAGTAAAACATAAGCTCAGTTGAGGTCAGGTGACTGATTTAAGGGGAGACACTAATAGATATCACCATGAAACTTCCCCAGTTCATTTCTAAGGTAATACTTTTTTGAATTACAAGTTTTCTGAAATTTATGTTTAAATATACAAATGAGGCATTATCTTATTAAATATGAGCAATTTCTAGAACAGAAATCTGAACGTTGGATAAAGCCAGGTTCAAAATTATTGTTTCATTTTGTTGCCATATTAGAGTCAAACGTTTTTACAGAGGGAATTTTAGATATCTCTTTTTATCATTCCATAAATCAGAAAATACAGTCAACAGCCATAAAAAAATATATATTTTTACCATGTTTTTAGGAATAAAACGTGATATAAATCAGGTTGGAGATTTCTGGCTCTGACTCTGAGAAAAACTTAATTTTGAGAAAACAGCCCTTAAAGATATGGATACAAAAATGATATTCATCCTGCTACCACAAACAGCTGTGGAGGCATCAAGAAACCTCGCCCCTATCATGTTTAAACAATGAGACAGCATGTACTTGGAAGAGTTGCTGACAGTTATAAAGTGGTTTGTAAAAGTGTACCAAGTAATGCGAGGGTCACATAGCAAGTTGATTTTCATATACAACTTTTCCATACTGTAACGGGCAGGACGGGTCTGAATGTCGTCTGTGTTTATGACGTGAACACCCACCAGTGGCTGATGCAGCTTTCCAGGTCGGGCAGCAGGAACTGGCTGTGGAAGGAGTAGATGGAGGAAATGTTGGAGAAGATATTTCTTATCACGTCGGGAGGAAACGAGCCTCGGCCCGCCTCTTCCGTTAGGCGTGAGCAGAACACCTGTGGCGGGAGTTAGAGAGGCACGACATACTCAAATTAATTTCACACTTGATCCTACATAAAGAAATGTAAACAAAGAAACAAGCATTTTCGTGGAGGAAGCCACAAACAGATGACCACGCTGACCTGGTCCAGCAGGTGGAGACGAGCCACGTAGTGTCTCTCTGTCTGCAGCAGTTCATTGGCTATATTGTACAACTTCTGCTCGGTGTTCTCTTCGTCTTTTGTCTCTCCTTCTCCTCCTCTCTCCTTCCTCGTCTCCTCATCACTTTGTTCACCTTTAGACTCCTTGTGAATCCTGTTGTCTTCTGTAGTCGCCTCATTCCACTGGCAGGAGGACTTGGAGCCGTATCGTACACGTATCTTGCCTTCTTCCATTTTGTCATTTATTCCCTTCCCGTTTAACACTGTGCAATCTCTCCCCTTCACTATGCCGTTCATTTGTCCTGGAGAACGCTCTTTTTTTCCGATGCTCGATAGATGGGTTTCACTCGCGGCATGATTGAGTCTGTGGTGAACCGGTGCTTTGATGGTGATGGCTGGCACGGTGCAGTTGGGGGATTGCAGCGGTTTCAGTGGAGAGCATTCAACTTTTTCGGTGGGAATCCTGCAGAAACAAAAAGTGCATCTATCATTTAAAGTGATATTCAGAAAATGACTGGATGGTGCTATACATGCTACGGGAAGGTATACAGACAATCATGGTGCAGAAACAGACCAAAAATAAAAAAATCCAACCTGCTCTCGTCCATGTAAACAATCAAGTCGGGCACGCTCAAAGACTTCCCCGCTCTCTTGTCTTGTCCGTCTGTCTTGCTGCCTGGGATTCTGTGCAGTCCGAGCCAGGATTTAGAGTTCTTGGCGGGGCTGTAGCTCACCATCCTCCCCTGTACGGGACTGGGGGTCCGCAGTAATCCTCCGAGGGGGCTGAGGTTCCTCGGGGACAGTTTAGCAGGGCTGTGTCCTCCTTCCCGCGATGGGCTACGGCTCCGAATGCCTCTTTTGCCTGGACTTGGAGGTCCTAAAAGTGGGCTACTTGTAATATAAGAAACCCCCTGAGTGTGTCTGGCAGGGCTGATATGTGCTCCATTCAAAAAACTGTTCCCTCCTCCTCTGATTGGACTAGGGGAGCCTAGACAGTTCTGCGCTGGGCTGACACAGGAAACAGAAACTCCATAACCTCTGTTAGGACTCTGGTCTCGCTCTGTGCCGTTAACTGGTTGAGGTAGTAATTTTCCTGTAGTGGGACTGAGGGCTTGAGCTTGTCCTGCCCTCAGAGGACTCTTGAGGTGAGCTGGTTTAGGAGGCACTGCAAAAGACATCATTTATGATTATAGTACAATGTCTTGCAGGTACTGTATAGTGCAAACATGCAACTTAGAGTAATAGACTTGCATAGATAGCTTTTATTCTGCTGGACTTCATGCCTACCTTGTGGTTTGAGAGGTGATCTTTTAGCTGGGCTTCTTTCGTTGTCTTCCTCGGCACCAGGTTTAGCGTTTGGTTCTGATCCACAGTCTCTGTCACAAGCCTGGCCACAGCTGTACGAGCCACACACTCCACTGCTGCTCACTACTAAAAGAAATACACGGTTACTATAAACACATTTTTCCCCACACTGCATGGCAATGTTTTCTGTATACAGTACTTCTTTCATACTTTACTGAGGTTTTATCATAGTTATACCGGGTGAAATATGTAAAATACAAAATGTTAAAGAGGAACTATCGTGCTTTTTCCCTTTCCTTTAGTGTGTTGTTTAGTTTTTTGTGCATGTACAAGGTCTGCAAATTTGGTTGCACCATTACAAAAAGTGGAAAAAATCTAAATGTCTTGCAAAATCATTGTACGCAAAGTTTCCAACTAAAATAAAATGAACTATCTTTGAACTTTGAGGACCTATTTCGTAGAGTCCTTAGAAACTACACACAACATTTCATGATTCAGAGGTCATGTTCCTCTTGAGCCCTCAACTGCTAAGAAATGCGCACACATGTGGAAAAACTGACCTTACTGTAGTGTTGCTAATCCCTTGGTTATGTACTGTTATTGGTCAAGAGTTTCTTCTGCACTTAAACAAACATTTTAGGGCTGCAACGATTATTTTCATTGTTGATTAATCTGTTGATTATTTTCTTGTTTAATCGATTAGTTGTTTGGTCTATAAAATGGTGAAAAATGTCGATCAGTGTTTCCCGAAGCCCAAGATGACGTCCTCAGTTGTCTTGTTTTGTCCACAACTCAAAGATATTCAGTTTACGGTCATAGAGGAGTAAAGAAATCAGAAAATATTCACATTTAAGAAGCTGGAATCAGACAATTTTTACTTTTTTTTTTCTTAGAAAATGACTCAAACCGATTAATTGATTATCAAAATAGCTGGCGATTGATTTAATAGTTGACAGCTAATTGATTAATTGCTGCAGCTCCAAACATTATCTTGCATCTTGTACTTCTATAAGAACTGCAGGTTGTTGCTGTACAGTACTATGCCCATCTATTGCTGTATTGTTTTCTTGTGCCTGTATGGTATAATATCCTGCATGCTCAATCTCGAACCAAAGACTAAATAAGTTAGTTTCTAATTATTAATTAGTCCAAAAGTACAGAATGTTCCATGTGAGGATTACTTTTTGTCTAGAATCAAAGATGAAATGGATTATTCTTGGTTTACGCTGGTTTTTGTATTTGATCTAACACGGATCCTCACAAAAAAACAAGTATGCATGTTAAACACATAGTATTCACTGCGGTTTCATCACTCTCTGAAATCTGACTGTTTGACTGACATCCTTACTTCACAACAATAATTTACTACTTTCAAAATTGTGTCACATTTTGTTTTCTTACCTGCAGTTTATGTCCAAACTTGTGTAATTATCCATAACTTGTATAACAAAGTAAAGCTTTTTGCTGTTCACTCTTGTCTCTGCTGAAGTGTGACAGATTTGTTGGTCATGTGGAGCGGGCTATACTTTCTCAATACTTCTGCTTTCTCACTTCTCTCTTTTCTCCAACTTTTAACCAGTTTTACAAGTTATTTCAAGGTCTCAGAGGCAACATTCAGCACTTTTCTGAATAAATAGAGTACTATCACTCCCACTACAATCTCGTAGTTGTTAGACAGCACTGATGTCTAGGTGGAGCACAAAAACTACAAAGAGAAAGATGCACGTTGGAGGCTACAGCTATAGGTGACTGCTTTTTTTAAATATATTCAAAAGCCTCTACCATTTGAGTTTGTTCATTTTAAAAGAACTGAGTCCGGGTGAAGAGATATTGTAAAATAAAAAAAAATAAAAAAATAGGCTTGAGTTAATTTTTTGTGGTTTGAACAAGCTATCCTGGTAGCCAGATAAACGAAAAATCATAATTCTTACAGGAATAGATCGATAACACGTTTTCGTGATCTTTATCCACTGGTCAAAACTACAACATGCGACTACAACATTAAAGGTGCTAAATGCGAGATTGGGAGCATTTCTATTGCCTCCGCATGGCTCTCAACATGGCGACAGCTGAGCCGGCGGCTCGTATCTCACGGTGCGAACCAGGGATGACGCAATACCAGAATTTTAGTAGTCGATAGCAGTATGAGAGTGGTATCAATCTTCTCATTTGCTCTCTGCAAAAAAAAAGTGTCTTTCCTCAAATGTCGAACTATTCCTTTAATGTTTTCAACTATATAAACCGAATACAAAAAGCATTACAGTGTGTATCAATTTCTAGCCTCTCATTTGTAAAAAAGCAGAGTGACGTTTTGAGATGTCTTTGTCTCAAAGTTTTAACACCCCTCTTGCAAAAAAACTGGTAGTTGTTTTCATCTTAAAATGTAATTAATGGCCTCACTTTGTATGTTTTGTATGGGTGCTTGTTTCAACAAGGCTCAAACCAAAGTGCATTATAGGTCGGAGAGATGGATGACACTATTGAATCTTGCATCTGACAGTACCATTGGAGCAAACATACTTCTCTAATCTACGCAGATAGCTCGGCCTCAATGGGGGGAACAGAACGGCTTTGTGGCTTTGTGTGTGTGTGTGTGTGTGTGTGTGTGTGTGTGTGTGTGAGAGGGATTGACAAATGCCGGTGGTCTCAAGACACGCAGGCAAAGTCCAGGCTGAATCAGGGGAAAGAGATTTCACAGCAGTAATCCAACAATAAGATAAGAGGCTAATAGGCCAACTGTGCAAAAAAAACATGCATGCACACCAAGTGCAATACATACGATGGCATTATATTAAAGAAGCTGACAAGGGAACATAACTAAAATAAAGCATTTACTGATGAATACCAACAGAACAAGGCTGGCAGCTTCCTTTATCACCCTCATTACAGGGCAGTTTGAGCCTTGATAATCTGGTTGGTGTGACAGCAGACACATTGGAAAATATTCAGACAATATTTTGATAGTGTTTCCAACCAATAACCACTCATATGCATTCTTAGTTTTGCACACAAATTCAACTAAAACTCACCAGCCTATCTACTACTGGTCACTTTTTATGCACTTTAGCAATGCAGTTTGGCCTTTGATAGATAGATAGATAGATAGATAGATAGATAGATAGATAGTAACTTTATTGATCCTGAGGGAAATTCAAGTTTCCAGCATCACAGTTCCACAGTGCAAAAAATGTTAGTAAAAGGGCAGTAAAAAAGTTACTAGTGCAAAGTACAAAAAAATATACCAGATATAAAAATACAAGGAGATGAAGACAATTGTTAAAACTGAATATGGTGCAGGGTAACAGCTGTGATAAACGACTATTAAAAAAGTGAATATTGTGCAGAAGAGACTGTTAAAAAGTGAATATTGTGCAGAAGAGACTGTTAAAAAGTGAATATAGTGCAGAAGAGACTGTTAAAAAATGAATATAGTGCAGAAGAGACTGTTAAAAATGAGTATAGTGTAGGGTAACTCCAGTAGCTTAGTCTATGAAAGTGCATTATTATCTGTTATGGAGCCTGCATTGAATGCAGACAATATTAGAGCCAATATAAGCCAAAAAACTCCATTATTAATCTGTTTTGCATCATTATTTTGATTAGAATTAATACTAAGCTCCTCTTAAATGAAAGGTATCTCACCTGTGTGTGAGGTGAGGCAGTCCACTGCACCACCTTTGACCTTCCTTCTGACTGCCACTCTTCTGAACTCCTCAGTCTCTCTGCTGTTCAGAGTCAAACTATTCCTCTTTTTCAGGTCAAACATTGTTACAAAGTACAACTTCCACCGCCTGCTGTTTCTGCAAAAACAAAACCCAGTAAATTGTTATCGGAAAGAGAGTAAAAGGGGGAGCAACGTGCCACTGTGTTCAATATTTCACGTGTTCAATCAATGCCACTATCCTCTGCTGTTGTTTGACAAGCCCCGCCCCCAGACAAGCCCGCCTGAGGCACTGACCAATCAGATGGTGCAGACTAATTGCACTGACCAATCAGATGCCACTGACCAATCAAATGCTGCACAGTTTGTTGAATCTGGAAAATCAATGAGACTGATGAGATCTGGAGCAGTTTAACACTTTAACTCTTATTAAAAACAAATTATTGTAATCTCTCCATGAGCATGCATTAAATTACAGTGGAACTAATATCACTGTTTATTTATTATCTATTTGTTATTTAGACTCATGTCATTTTTACTTTGGTCAAGTAAAAGTGTAAAAATGTCTTTTTTATTAAACAAATAAATTAAATTAAATTTAAAAAGTACAATCTGAATCAGCTTCTTACTGATGTTTTTTGTTTTTTTTTCCCACTCACAATGTTGTTTGAAGAAGTCTTTATAGATATTTAAATCAATATCCTCCTCACAAACACTAACCACACACACACACTTGTCTTTTTTGATATATTTACTGTATTGTTATTGTTGTTATTATATATATCTTGTCCTAATTGTTTTGTTCAAGCTGTTTGTGGAGGTGCAAGTTGGGTCTGAGGGATGTAGCAGTCTGCTGCCACCAGGAGGCACCACACTACATGAAGCATGCTGACTGTGGATTTGATGAGTAACACTGCCTCTGGGGTGGATGCTCTATCTGAGGACAGAACACAGAATATATTGAGGAACTGTATTTTGCTTTTTGTTAGTTTTTCAGCACTGACACAAGTTGTTCTGTCACTTGCATCAAAATGTCACGAAATTTCAGCAATCAAAATAAACATGACTTCAGTGACTGATTACTTAAAGCCTCTCTTAACAACTCGTTCTCAGTTCTCACCTGTTTCCAGGTACCAGAAGTCCTAGCAGCAGACCTGGTAAAATCCTCAATTAGGATAAAGTGATTCATCGAATTAAAAGAGTTGGTCTTTTCTGTATTAAATCAACTTTTGTTATGAATATAGCTCGTCTGTTTCGTCAACATAAATATATTTAGGTGCGGACTGAGGACTGAGGACTGTGGTGCTCGCTGTATGTGTGTTTGAGAGAGGGAGAGACAGACAGAGAGGAAGAAAAGGTGGACTAGGAGTTATTAATGACTTACTCGAAACGCTACGTTGTCACCCGAACCTGTGTTATTTTCTGATAAGCTTACCCAAACTCACGCAACCCGCAGGTCAACCTGCTCATCACTACTACACAGCCACCACTGGACTAGTATGTTAACCTTCTAATAATATAATAATATATATATATATAATACACTGTGCAGAAATACCGGGTTTAAACAGAATAAATAGACATGCAAAAAAAGCTGCACAGCATTCGAATGTCGACGTTATGAATGAAGCTTCAGTCTATTCGAACTTCAAACTATATATATATATATATATAGTGGAGAGACATTGAGACCCAAGATTTTTGATCATTAAATTCATTCAACAACTGCTTCTGTAATTGTTGTGCATTTGATAATAACTTGACCTCCGACCTCCGCCCCATATGGAGTTTCACACCGTCTACACAACAGCGCCTGACTTCTTCTTTTGCTCCTGTCATAATTACTATGTCGCTAAAGGTCACTGTCGTCTTCTTTTATACCTTCGTTTGGTGATCTACCATGTGAATAGATGATAAAACCTGCTAGTGGGTGTAGTAGGCCCCTAATGACCCACATCTATGGGGCTTATAGCGACTGATAACACCTATTTAATAGCCTGACAACGGTTTAATCGGCTGAATTGAAACAATTTTTGATATATTGGAACCAGAATTAGAATCACATTCAATGGCCAAGTATGAATAAAAGGAATTTATTTCAGTACTTCTCGTATAAACTGTGTCATGGACAAACATATGGTAACAGACAAATATATTGAATGCTTTTGTCTAGTTCTAGTCTCTGCATTAAAAGACCTGTATATCAATTTAGCAGTGGGAGTGGGAGGTTACAGTCCTCTGTTTTGAATGTTGAAGGCAGGGCAACCCCTCGTGTTTATATTTGGATCACAATTGCATCTTTAATGTCAGAGATTAATGTGGTTGCCGGTTCATGAATCAGATCTAAAATTCCATCAAAACAGTCATCCACCGTCATTACTGCGGCGATAAACAACTCAACCACCAGATAACGGTTGAAGTACAGAGCCATTTGTGATTTTATATGAAGTAATCGACGGATCTTGACACGATCCCCCGTCCTCTGTCAGGGTGTTTGGCAGATAATGGCTGCATTGTTTTTGGATTCATCAGCAAAAGCGGGCACTTGTTCTATTTTTGAAAAACCTTTTATGCCGGTGTTAACCATGCATGGGAGTATTGATGTCAGTGTCTGAGATGATTGGGTCACTGGTAATCAAACACAGGTTAATGCTGTGCGTCATACCTCCCCTCTTGATTTTCATTACGTTACCCCGAATAACCCCTGCAAGAAGACAGTACTGTGATCACAAATATAAAGGATTTTTTTGTCTATGAAATAAAAAGCACTGACTGTATTCAATATATGCAACATATTTTTTTTAATTTTCATTGATAAAAAGTGCTCTTGGAGGTTTTTGTGGATGCATTTCAATAGACTGTGGGGCCCTTGACCATATTATAGAAACCACGCTGCTTTGGAAATTAATCAAGATACTTTTACTTTAATTTAAAGCCAACTAAATGCCACAAACACCTATTAAATTGTTAACATAATGCATGGATTACTTGCAGTACAATACCTTAAATTGACATTTGTGAGGAGGAGCCGCGGAAAATGGAGGTTTGCAGCCTCCATTATTGATAACATTTTGGGATCACAGTTAATTAACCTGACTATATTTATTGGACTGTAAATGCTAAGGGTTTTAATTAACTATAATCACACGTAAATACATACATATTTCACCTAAATTAATAATTTCACTGAAAAATCTGCTGTCAAAATGCACATTAAGTGTTCATTTTTCCTTTTAGTGTCTTTAACTACACCTTTGCACAATGCAAAATGAAGATATATGATATAAGAAACAACAACAACGTGTAAAAACAACATATAAATATCTCCACCAACAGAGAGTTATCAACTCATAACTCCCTGTGAACAACTTCTAATCTGTGTTATCTCCATCTGATTAATAGAGTTCCAGTTCATTATTGACAAAAATGTAGGCCTAAATAATTTATGAGATATTTCATGTGAGAAAATATAAGCTAATGTTTTCTAAAAGTGAACTTAGAGCAATAGTTTGACGTTTTGCTTAGTTGCTTTCTTGTCCTTCAGCAGCCAGCAGCTACTGTTACCTTAGCTCGGCTCTGTCCAAAGGGAACAAAATCCACCAATTAACACCTTAAAAAAGCTCACTAAATTAATACATTACATTTTACTTATCTAATCTGTAGGTTAAGGCGAGTTAGCCTATGTGCCGGAACATTTTCTTGGCTCTGACCCGTGACTTAGGCCTACTAGCTAGCTAATGTTAGCTGTTAAGTTAACCCAGGGGTCAGGGGTCAGCAATCTTTACTATCAAAAGAGCCATTTTAGGCAAAGAAAAAAAGAAAAAATCTGTCTGGAGCCGCAAAACATTTGATCATTGTGATGAAGGTAACACAGTTTATAGTCTAAGTATATAGTATATAAGTCTAATGCAGTGAGGGCCAAAGAGACAATGTACGACGGAGTATTAGGGCCACATTGAGGGAAAAAACATCTGAGATTTTGAGAATAAAGTCATAATATTACGAGAAAAAAGTCGTAATGTTACGAGAATAAAGTCAAAACTTTACGAGAAAAAAAGTCGTTATATTACGAGAATAAAGTCGTAACTTTTCGAGAAATAAAGTCGTAATATTACGAGAATAAAGTCATAACTTTACATGAGAATAAAGTCGTAACTTTACGAGAAAAAAAGTCGTAATATTACGAGAAGAAAGTCATAACTTTAATAATGTGGCTTAAAACGCACAAAGATAGTTTTTAAAATATATATTTTCACAATTTTATTATCAAAATCAACATTTATCTCATATTATGGCTTTACATCTGTTTTTTCTTTTATTTATTGTTTTATTATTTTTCCTTTTATTTGTATTGTTATTATATACACATCATTATAACAGAGCCACAACACACACACACACACACACACACACACACACACACAAAGTCAGAAAAAATGGTTTAAATTAAAGGCACTGTTTCTTTAAAGTTTATAAAATAAACATGTTCATAATCATCACCATCACCATCTGTGTCATCATTAGTAACGTCATTGTCACAATCATTGTTACATAAGATGTCTGGTTATATCATCAGAGCTGTGGGAGGAGTGCTTGGTGGAGGTTCCTCAGTCGGCACTAGAGAGGCAGGTAGATGGGAGGCGGCAGCAGTAGGTCCCTCTTGCCGTAGGTGCCAGATCCCACGTTGGTCGGCGCGTAGACGGTGCCGATGGTATTACTGGAGCGGACCAGGAAGTCTGCTAGCCTTTGGGTGACGCAGGTGGCTGTGTTGCATTTCCTCTTCTCTATGTGGTGACTAAGAGGGGAAAAGAAAGTTAAACATCACAGTAACACTCATAGATAGAATAATGAGGATGAGGATGAGGATGAGGATGAGGATACTGGTTTCTGTAAATGCCATTACCTGTTCATGGCTGTGAGCCCCCTCTCAGGCCGTGTACCCACGAGGCTGAGGAACGGGTTGGAGATTAACCCCGGAGCTAACCAGCCGTCGCTGTCTGGGAGAGCACTTTCTTGCTCGCTGGATGAGCTGGGACTGAAGTACCTGAATCACAGAAGGGGAAAAAAGGGCCAAACGGTTTCAACTCTGATAGCTGATTACAGTCTTCCCTCTTCAGAACATCCACTAGTCCCGAGAGCAAGAAGAAAATGTGGGCACTTAGCTCCCCACGAGTTGCACAATGAAGCGATTTCCCCCCACACACACACGACTTCCACCACACAGAACATTACAGCCCTACTTGTCACACAATTTCCATGACATTTAGCTGCTTGTCTGCTGACCTCAGATCTGATATGATCAGCAAAGTGAAACCCTTGCTGAATTGGAATTGCTGGTGCTTGCCACCGTTTAAACTCTGCCCCTAATCTTAGACCACAATCACATCATCATTGCATGCACAGCCACACCAAAAGAGCTCATTGCCTCTGATACACTTACCTGTAGCTCGGGGCGGCGGTGACACAGCGCAGCAACACAAGCAGCGTGAGGAGAAGCACAGGCACCCTCAGGTGATACATAGTGTAGGGTGATTACCTGGATCAACACAGATACAACAAAGTTGGATTTATTGTGAATGCATAATTTGCATGCAATATTTGTTGTAATTAACCTTTATATAACTACAAAGATAACAAAAGACAGCAGCACAGACACTTAGCAATTCATGTTCATCATCAGTACATAATGTCAGAATTTAACATGCATAAAAGTGTCTTTTCTAAGGAAATTCTGAATTTGAAAACCATTCCAGACCATTATGAGGAAAAAAAGAGAAAAGTATTGTTTTCTATAATTTCATGCAATCTATAAATTACCTACAGTCTAATTTAAAGCTGTGCTCAGTGCTTCAGTAACAAGAATCCACCAGCACCTACCAAGCATTAAGCAGTTCAACACTGATGTTATGAACATAATTTTTTTCCATATGGTTGCAGCTAACAATTATTTATATATTTTTTAATTTACATTTTTTTTAATTTATTTTTTTTAATTTTTAATTTAATTTATATTATCTATTTTATTTATTATTATTATTATATTTTTCTTAATTAATCGATTAATTTTGCCTATAAAATAGAAAATATATAATATATACAAATACAAAAATTCCCCTTAAGAATTTCACAAAACAAATACACAGTCAGAAGCCAAGGTAGAGATATTAAAGATATTAAACTTATTATCACGCAGGACAAAAAAAGTAGCAAATCCTCAGAATTTGAGAAGCTGTAATCAGAGAATATTTGACACTTTGCTTGAAAAATTATATTTAAAATATTTTCTGTCAATTCTGTCTAGAAAGATGTTTTTGTGCATCATACTCCTGAGTAAAACACATTTATATTTGTATATATTTGATGGTTTTTGATGCATCCTTACATTAAAAAGAAAATGTAAACATTTTTTTTCAATTTGTATCATGTCATGCAACAAGACATATTTGGTTTCTTTGGAAAACCATTTGAATCTTGAATTTAAAATATATAGTAGTTCTGTTTTGACACACAGATTTAAAGATTAAAAAAAAATCTGAAAAGAGGTAGAGATTTAGCAAAACATCCTATTCAAACCTACAATTATACTGTTGTTATACAAAGTAAAACAGTAAGTAAGTAAGTACTTACTCTCTTGTTATGTCAGCCAGTAGCCAGCAGATCCCAGTCTGTCACTGGAGCAGTCCAGGGTTTGTCAGACTGACACACAAACAGACTCCAACAGTTATAGGCTCATCGCTCAAACCACTTGTGACATCAGCTCTGTCCAAATATAGCCTTGTTGCATTTTCATTGACACAGAATGGGGGAGGACGAGGGGGGGGGGGGTGTATGGGGGTGTCGGGAAGTCCAAGAGGGTCTTATATTTG
>CAKALU010037307.1:0-37111 GCA_916700995.1 Hozukius guyotensis | reverse complement strand
GAGAGAGAGAGGGAGAGAGTGAAAGAGAAAGAGAGAGAGAAAGAGAGATAGAAAGAGAAAGAGAGATAGAAAGAGCGATAGAAAGAGAAATAGATAGAGAGAGAGAGAGGGAGAGAGAGAGAGAGAGAGAGAGAAGCCAAGCATCTCTTCTTTAAACGCTTGATGCAGGACTACATGTTGCAGAGTGAGTTGATATCAATTAAAAATGCACATCCAAATTAAACACTGAAACTTTAATGCAGAATTCACGAGGAATATAAGCTCATCTAATATTCATTTGCATCCAGAAGGACAATTATAACACTCTTGGTTTCAATCACAGTCACATATTTATGACTCCCATATTCACATTCACTATACAAAATAAAAGGTCCTTCTCATTAAAACCAGGTCCCCTATTCCTTTATTAGTCAGAGACAATGTTGTGGTATAAAGCTGCTGGTAAACTGGGCAAATTAAAGTGACAGTAGGCAGTAGATTTGTTGCATCATTGGGCAAAAAAAACATAATAACATTTCAGCATATTGTTATTCTGAGATAAAACTAGACTTCTGCACCTCCTCATGGCTCTGTTTTTAGGCTTTATAAAAATCTAGCTGGTGACGGAAAACTTTAGCCAATCACAGGTCATTTCAGAGAGAGAGAGAGAGGAGCGTTCCTATTGGCTGTCCATTCACAGGAGGCAGCTGTCAATCACTGGCGAACTCTGATCAAACGGTCAAACTAGGCAGCGTTGATCAAATATGAATCAATATTCTCTTACTGTAATATTTCTCGCCTCAAATGTTTTCACAAACATCTTGTAGTGTTCTGTTTAGTTGTAAAATGAGAACGTTTGTGACCCGGCAGCCGTTTGAGGTCAGTTGAGGAAATACAAAGCACCGCCCACCAGCCGGAGCAAACTACAGCTAAACACTACAAGATGTTTAAACCATAAAGTCTTTGATTCTGTTTCCTGCCAGTATTCCTGCAGCATTTGTATAGAACAATTTCTGGGTTATGTAACTTTCTTGCTGTAATTAGAAACAAAACACTAATGTGCTGCTGCACTGACGCGTTAGTAATGGCACGGAAACACTAAGTGGCTTGAATGTAATGTAACAGAATTGAATTTTACACTCACACACCCCACAGCAGGAAGTAATAACACTGAGTCAATAGTGAGAATGTTTGAAATTATGTTTAAAGACATGAGGGGCTGTAAAAAGTTATGATCCAGGGGATGAAGTAGTTGCATTAAAGTGGAAAGACTTGTTAAGACTGAGGCAAAAAAAACTGCTTTTAATAAAGTTCAGTCCGTTTGAGATTTTAACTAAATCTTTGAGGCTGAAATATAATTAGCATATTCAGTTTGCTGCTGCTGCAGCAGCGCTGAAAGGATCCTCTTATGTTGTCTACATTTCACGATAAGAACCAGACGTGTTTTCATGCTTGTTCAATTAATTACATCCACAAAAAGTGTTGTACAATCCCTATTAAACACCGAGAGGAAATGACTTACTTTGATTTGCTCTGAGATGTACTTAATGTTAATTAATACCTTGGTCTCCAGTTGGAGTCTTTATATTGCAGGTGTGTGGCGACCCAATGTGCTGCACTGTTAATTAAAATCAGGTGGCAGCTCGGTAAAGTCAATTACCCTGGAATCCCGAATGAATGAGTCATGTGACCGATGGAGCACCATGGGCAGAAAGGGGCTCGTTCTTCGAAAAGGTTGCCTCAAAGGATAAAAGTACACCCTTGAACTAGACATCATTGTGTCGTTCTGTTTTGTAATTTACTTTCACTCGTGAGTTTCAGTTTTGTTAGTGACTTAATTAACCATTTTTCACAGTCCCTAAAGTAAAAGTTGTAAATGTGTAGGTGCAAGCATACAGCATAGATAGTTAGTTTTTCTACTTGAGTAAAGTGAGAGCATGCGAACATCCTCACAATGTTAAAGGTGTTGAGTGTAGGATTTGGCGGCATCTAGTGGTGAGGTTGCAGATTGCAACCAATTTATCCCGTGTGCCAAGTGTGTAGGAGAACTATGGTGGCCGACGCAAAAATGTGAAAACGTGAATGGCCCCATCTGGAGCCAGTGATTGGTTTGTCCGTTCTGGTCTACTGTAGAAACATGGCGACTGGCTCTGTGAAGAGGACCCGCTCCCTATGTAGAAATAAACGGCTCATTCTAAGGTAACGAAAACACAATAATTCTTATTTACAGGTGATTATACACTAAAGAAAAAAATCTTATTAATATTATATTCAATTTCTGCCAATACATCCCCCTAAATGCTACACACTGGTCCCTTAATACGCTGATGATTAGCAGGTTTATGTTTACCATATTGACCATCATATGTTAAGGTATTACCATGCTAACAATTGCTAATTAGTACTTAACACAAGTATTGGATGAAATTTAATGAAATTGACATGATAATGGCACTAGATGAAAAGTCAAGGGATCACCAAAGTTGTTGCAATTCATCTTATGGAATACATGAATGTCTGTACCAGATGTCATGGCAATCCATCCAATAGATGTTGAGACAGTTTATCAGTGTTGCCAGATCAGATTGACAGTTTCCAGCCTGCCCAATTCAATAAAAAAAACAGCCCAAATCATAACCTTGCCAGACACCTATGTAAAACCATAAAACCATTATGTGCAATATAAAACACATCATAAGCATACAAAGGTTCATATCTGCATCAAATAACCAGAGATAAAATGTTAGATATTGCAACCCACAAAGAGTGCAGTAGGACGGCCAAATACAGAAATTCTCATGTCGATGATGACGGCAAGGTAAGTAGGTCCTCCATTATCCCTAGCGATGATTGAATACAACTCATGTCAATCAAATATTGCTCAAATTAAGTGAGTCAATAATATGAGTGATTGGACACAACAAAGTTTACTGAATTGTGTATCTGTTTTTGACCATAAAATGACAGCTTGTTTGGTAATATTGTTTTTACAATATGTTCAAAACCCCACCAAATGTTGACAAAAGCAGCCCAAATTCCATCTACCAGCCTGATCTGCAATGATGAAAATGATGGTTTAGTTGTGGGTAATGTTCTTGGCTTCTCTGATTCTTCAAAATGTTGAAAAAAACATTTTGAAGAATCAGAAATCTTTTTGTATTATTATTCTTGCCTTATAAAGCCACCAGACCTACAGTAATGGCTATGTTGTCACTTTGATGTATGAAAAAGAATGAAAGCCCACCTAGTGTTCACAGCGCCAGCCACTTGTGGCTCCAAACTACATTAGCAGCCTTCTCCAACAACTCAGCCTGTGTTTACCATCAAGACGATGATGTATGAAACTGAAACGACTTCTCAACAGCCAATCAATCAGCCCCAAACTAATGACGGCCACTCTGGGCGAAAGCCCTATTGGCTGATGACGGATGCTTTGTGGTCGGGCCGCGGCAGCCGAGAACACAATAACCACCTTATTGTGGCTGTGTTACAGAGTCAGTCTACAAACCTCATGTCTCTGATGTTGACAAATGGACAAGAGAGGGCAGTGATAAATGCTCCTGGGGGGTGGCTCTGTTTGAATACACATTCACGGAAAGTCGGGAATTAACTGACTGGTTGTGCCAAACAAACAGAGCCATCCACTCACTTCTTCCTCATCATTTCACTGCTAATGCCAAGCTAGCAGTCAACATAATGAACTTCCTGGAAGCACTTTTGCCCAATTAAAACTACCAACTAATCAATACCTGCCATAATCTGAAAACACGATACACTGATGCATTATTTTGGCACCGATTATAGTTCTGTAATTACTGGAAACAAAATCATGGCCACGGGGTGATGATTGTGTAGATAAAAAATAATTGTTCTTGTTAAAGAGGCATCTCCAATTAACCTTGCAAATTTTGCCTCTGGCATTTATATTTAGATTGCTTCAATACAGCCGAGAGGTGAACTGACTGACTCAGAAAAGTCTTTGATATTTGTGCAGCCGGGTCCATCTACGTTCTTTTCCGGGTTTTTTCAAATGGAAACATCCACTCAGCCGTTAGAAAAACACAATGACGTAGGTTACCGAGGGATAATGTACAGCGAGACGGACATAGTTGTGAAATAATCCTAGACAGGGCCCTTTAGATATAAATAAACCCCATTCAGGGAGGCAAGACCTTGGGTCTTCACAACAATGACCCGCTAGTTATACATTAATCCGCTTATTACTCGGCTACTTGCTTAAGAAATCACTAATTTCACACAAAAATGGTCCTCCAAAGTCCAACATCAGAGCTGCGCCCATAGCAACCCTAAGCCCTTTCTGACGGGGAACTGAAGCCATTAAATTGCTGTCTTCAAAGCCACCAGACTCCATTCATAAAAACAGTAATTTTACCTCCAGGAAAACGAGAGTTGCTGGTCTACCGCTGCATCGATTGGTTAGTTTGTTTGTGTTATTGTGGGACTTTGGAATCCGAACTAACGTGGCGTCCACACAGCAGTACATTGCTTAGCTCGTGTGCCGGGACTCTTGTTTGTTTCTCCAAACTGGGAGCATGCCAACCGCCATCTAAGTTACTGTATGTAACGTTAATACACTGACTAAGGATGTTTATATAATGTACATGTAGCAGCGTCACCATGCAGAAGCCTACATCCGGTCATGTGGGAAGATGTTTTTAGAAGGGCTTGGGAAAATAGCATTTTATGCTAAAACATACACACTTGGACCAAAATTTGAAAGTTCAGATTTGAATATATAAAAGGAACACCACTGAAAAGCTACAGGAAGATATAAAATCCTCAAAAAAACCCAAAATAATGGACCCACCCTTTGAAACAGCCTCTATAGACTGAGAAGACAGAGGAGATGGATAGGAATCAAAAAGTCAATCAAGTGGAAACTCTGAAAAGTGAAGTGATACTCCTCTGATCATTCAAATTGAGAGGACGAGGTGAAAAGCGAAGGGCTGCCGGTCTGAAAGCCAGTAAATAAAAGTCGCACAGATTGAATTCAATTTCTGTTTTTCTTCCCCTCAATTTAATTTGAGAGGCACCAACCAAAGCAAAGTCTGTCCAAGGCTTTTAGTTTGCGTAGAGCAAACAGTTGTTTCCTTGAGTGCTCTGGCTGTACAGCTTTTTTAATTGAGATATTTGGAGAACTAAAGCATTAAATCCCTGCTAACACCACTGGGTACGAGAGGGATTCACGCACATTACATGGAAATCTGGTGTGTTTTTCGACGAAGTCTCTTGTTGAAACTCTAGGAAGTTATAAATCACAGCCGGGCGGAGCGGAACGGCACAGGACGTTCTGAGAAAAGACTTTAAAAGCTCAAATAACACAGAACTTTGCCAACTGACTGTAAATATACGATTATTTAAACCATATTGTGTTGTTTTCAGCATCTGCGCCCACATGCATAAAATGTGGTCCCTATTTGCTTTTAAGCTTATGCATGCACACATCCACATCCACAAAATGTGTCCCAACACACCCATTTGTGGAGAAAATGGAACATAAAAAACATATATATTTTGCGATTTATAGCCAGCTCCCAGAACATATTCTGTCATTGCGCATGGCCAAAGCCATCCATCAGCGTTACATTAATTCTTATATCAATGCTGCAAGCCCCCCAGTGCGTAGCATAGCCAGGGGAACAAGTGTAATGGGATGTTTCAAAAACAAAAGTTGTCCAGTGCTATACCACCCCCGTGACTTGTTTTGATTAAATACTTTGAGGAGGTATCATTTCCTTGCGGGGCAGCAGTGTTATTTCTTGGAACGTAAATTTTGATGCGGACACTAGTGAATGATGGAAGGAGCTTGCACACAAATACATCGACCCAGAGAGAGGTCGAGGATGGATAAGTGATTACTGCGGCGTTGACACGGAGCAACACCAAAGGTCTGGGATTCACACTCCCGACACTCTGCTTCCTGGCATGTGGTGCGTCGTAGGACTGTGCTCCCAAATTTTTTCCGCTCCTACTTGTCTGACACATGATGGCAAGCATCGGGATATTGAAAAAAAAAAAAAAAAAGTAATTGCTTTTCCATCTCTCCTCCTGCTCCTTCTCCCTGCGAATACTCTATGTGAGGTCCTTACATAAATACAGCCCGGACCCGTCATCCTGACAAGAGAGGGGGATGCATCAGGATGGAGTTTCTCCTCTCGCCGGCATACATCGCTTTGTGCCAGGTGTGACTCACCAGCCTTCACACCACTCAGCCGTGAAATGTCAACAGAGCCGGATCCCACAACCGTGCCGATGACGTGTGCGGTGGCGAATGAGTTTCCATCCTTATTAGCATGCTCTCTGTGTACAGTATGCCCTCCCTGCTGGAGAGGAGGACTGAACCGCAAGAAATACAGACAGAAGTCAATCAGGTCTTCCAGTAGTAACATCTTGAGTATCGACTTCACACTTTTAGATGCATTTGTGATGCTACTTGGTAAAGTAAAGTTTCTGCTGTAGCCCTGAAAAGCTACATTTACAGTATGCAACCATTTATTCTATTGTTTAAGTTCCACAATCCTATTATTCTCCCTGAGCTAATACATGCTAATGACATGCTCTCAACAGGTGTCACATGGACGTCATCTTGTTTTTTTAAAAGGCTCCGTAGTCATGACAACAGCAACATTATAATGGGGTTTGTTCAGGATGGCTCTAAGTAAGTGTTTCATGTTTTTGCATCACATGATACGCTTCAAAAAAGTGAGCTGTGAAAAGCTTTTTGAAATAATCTTCAAACCTTTTAAGAAACAAAACAACAGAAAATGTCATTGATGGAACACATAGAAGACGGAGTATGCAGCACACAGAAAACTCTAAAAAGACATTATTTAAAAAAAGCAATGCAATCAAAGTAAATAATACTATCCAACATGCTCTTTAGAGAAGGTGACAAGTGGCTGATTCGGCAGTCCCTTCAAGGACTAGCACTTCCTGCTACACCCGGGATAATAGCGCGCCTCCAAACAGCACCTGCTAACACATTTAGGGCGCCGCTAAAAGGCCAGAATCCTATAACACATTTCAGCATCAGGTAAAAGGACAGCTCCCCGATACTGATCCAGCCGCCATCAAAAGCCTCACTGTGCTGAAATAGATTTCAGCACCACTTAATGGACAGCTCCAGTGGTGCATTTCACCGACGCATCCAGAACCCCTTTCACCGAGAAGAGGGGGGCATGGAGAGAAAAATACCAGCACAATGGGCTTTTTTCCCATTTGCAGAAGATGGTGAGTGCAGAAGCCACAAGGAAATGATCCTGAATAGACATCACGTGTCATTAGGGTCCTGTCATTATTATAAATTGATATGGCTGGAAAAGGATTCACTCTTGTATGACAGCTGTTAATAATAACACATTATTCTTAATTGCAGTGTTGAAGGACGGTTTTATCATCTTAAGGTTGACAGTTTTAGCAAAAGGTGAAGAAGGTAGCTATCAGAGTAAAATATGTGTTTTTCACCTTAATATAAGCTTCTTCGCTAATGCAACATCACCGGCTTTTATTGTAAGCAACAAGCCTCAAATGCAATATTTGATGACACATAAGAGGCCAGTGGAAAATATACAGCAACATTTGCGGCTATAATGTAAAGGCATAATACAGCAGAGTATGTTACAGTACACTTCACAGGAAGCTTTTATTCTGATGCAATCTATACTGGAAATATTGGGTTATCTGGGAAGTTACAGACAATTAATACTAATATATATTACCATGAAACTCTCCCAGTTGATTACTAACATTAAGGCAATTTTATTTTGAAATATTATGTTTAAATATGCAAATTATGCATTATCTTATTAAATATGCACTAATTTACATACATTTCCAGAACAGAAATCTGAACATTGGTCAAAGCCAGGTTCAAAATTATTGTTTCATTTCGTTGACATATTAGAGTCAAAGGTTTTTTACGGATATCTCTTTTTTTTTATCACCTCGTGAATCAGAAAACAGTGTCAACAGTGTTAAAAAATCCATTTTCGCAAAGGTTTTTTAGGAATAAAATGTTCTAGAAATCAGGCTATGAATGATATATGAACAAACCGCTCTGTAAAAACCTTCAGAATATAGATATGAATGAAACTGGAAAGTTTGGAGGATGTAAGTGCTACTGAAGTGGAGATTACTGGCTCACAGCCTGAGGACAAAAAAACTCATTTTTGAGAAAACGGCCTTGAAAGATATGGATTGTAAAATCCCACACATTTTGTAAGACACTACAGGTGAATAGGGTAAAAATGGAACTACAAGATATCACAATGAAACTTCCCCAGTTTATTACTTACATTAAGACAATTATTCTACAGATACAAGTCAACAAAGTGTAGTAAAATAAACACATAAATGTATATTTTTGATGTTTTCTTTCCACTAGTCCAAAATCTCAAAATTGACCAGTGCATGAAAAAACTCTGTTTTTGCCTGTAGTGTTTCACCCATAAAATTAATAAAAATAACTAGACTTGCAAGCAAGCATAACAGGTCCACTGTTTAGTCTGCACCAAGACATTTAATCCTTTTTTCATCTCATTCCACACTATGAATCATCAGAGATTGCTAACTTTTCTATTCTTAATAATGGATTATGCCTTGGTGAAGGTGTCTCTAAAAGTGAGAGTTTTTAAACGGGATCCAAGGAGCAGCAGGAGACGATACAAACTTCACAACCTACCAGTGGTGGTAGAAGTATTACTACACGGGAATATCATTAGTAAAAATGTACTTTAAGCATCAAAAGTTAACATATCAATAATGCAGAATACTGTAGCCCCTTTCAGAGTGTCCAAGGACGTTTTATCTGGGTTATGGGTATCTTGGGTTGGATTGACCTCTCTCTCAATCCTGCTAGTTTTGTTGCTGGATACATTACAACTTCATCATTCTTATTAGTATCTGAAGTTTTGTGACATGTTTTATGCAAATCCCTGCATAAACTCCAACCACAATGACTACAAACACCTGTGGATATGCAGGGCCAGGATCATATGGTTTGTTTGCAAAAATTAAAGTAACTTTTAACTATAACTGTTAAAGAAACGTAGCAGAGCAGAAGTATAACAAGTATGAATTAGAAATATTCAATACCTCAGGTATTCAAGTACCTCAAAATTGTACTCAATTGCAGTCACATTCCATCACTGCAACCTACATGTGTTATATGGGTTGACTATAAAAGTGTTTGGGTAGCAGAGACATGACAGTAATGAGCAACTTAAATATTCCCTCTAATTTTCAGTAGAGTCAAGAGGGAACATCTTGTTCCCAATGATGCAGAAAATGAGCAGGAGTTTCTCTCAGAGAAGCTAAATTTAAGTCTAAAAGTACATTTGATTACTAAATACTGCCTTTTAAATTAATTTGTGCTAAAAACATTATTATTACTACAAATTGCATCTGCTTTTAATCTCAAATGGAGGTATTTCCATAACCTGTATATACAGTAAGAAGTGGACGTAGTCACCGTGGTATCACCCACTGGTTTGAAGCCTCGAGTTTGGCTTTTTGGCGTCGCCATCTTTATGGTCTATTTGACTCTAAATGGGACCATAATTCACTAAATGAACATCATGCTGTATTGAAGAAGACTAGCGATTGAGACCATAAACTCATGTTTACTGAGGTAATAAATCAAGTGAGAAGTAGGCTCATTTTCTCATAGACTTCTATACAATCAGACTTCTTTTTGCAACCAGAGGAGTCGCCCCCTGCTGGCTATTATAAAGAATGCAAGTTTAAGACACTTCTGCATTGGCTTTGCTTTTCAGAACCGGAGGTTGCCGCCTGGGTATTTCTGATCATTTTGCGGGGAATGACCACCCTCAATCAACCAAACCAAAATGAACCAGGGGTCAGGACCATTACAAGGGGTCGCACGACTAATCTAAAGGCTCATGAGATCATGAACTGGATAGGGGAGCAGAAAACATATGTCTCTGATGTTGATTTTTTTTACATTTTCTTTTCATCTTTTTACCACTTTGAATATTTGGATTGTTGCACCACTAGAAAATATTCAAATAAAACTAGAACACACAGATATTTGCAACCAGTGACGCAAATAAACATTGTTCCATTTTAAGGGGTCGGTGAGCGGCACATTTTGCTCACATCACTATTGAAGTGATAAGTTCAGTATCTATAAAGAGAAAAACTTGTTCAGCACTCCAACGTACCATGATGGGGTTTAGACTAAGCATAAACAAAGAAACTAACACAACCTGCCTCCTAATTATATGCAGCTGGTCCGGCCTAATGGCGGCGTGCTCCATTAAAGCGTATTCAATAAACAGTAAGCCACCAAACTGTGCGGTTCAGCAGTTTTGTTTTCTCCGCCTGAATGAGAAATAGAACCGTGACTCCAAATGGTGCAAGCATCTCTTTTACTCCACTGGAGCATTAAGATAATACGCAGCTTCTCCAGAATGACTCATGGGCTCAGTGGGTTAAGAGTGACCGATGTTAAACTGCAATCGTGCTCTGCCTCATTACAATCATACAGTCTACAGTGGGTGAACTTGTGGCTCAAATAAATAAATGATTACTATAAAACAGCAAATGTAATACTTCTTTTCTACTGTACGGGAAGTCATCTGTATTATCCACAACTGCAGTGGTTTAGCTGGAGCTGCTGCTCGTGTTGCTCTCTCGGTCTCCACGCCGTGATAAATCACAAGTCGGGAGAACATTTGTCACAGTGGGCCACATGTCCTTTCATCACACCAGGTCTCTCTCTCTTCCCCCCCCGCCTCACTCGGTCTCCCATTCCTCCAACCTCCATGGTAGTTTCATTCCTCACAGAAAAGCTTTGTTGTGAATTTGTCACTGCCGGAGCTTCTGTGCTGCGTTAGCCATGCCCTTGGGTTTCTAATAGGGCCGGCGGTGCACGGTGGCGCGGAGATAGAAGTGGAGCCCGGTGGGGGCGATCTCTAACCCGGGCATGAGAAGAATAGACGGCTACGTGGCAAAGCTTCTGACAGGTGAGACACTGGTGCCACGGGGAGCATTTGAATACAGAAACTTTACGGATATACGTCACACTGAGGTAGTGTATATAGTGTATGCCAGCGCTGTAGAGAGCTGAATAAAAAGTGGACTACAATGCATCTTGAAGATGAGGGGGACTTGAAGATGCCCAGGGAGAGAAACACTGTAATTGGATCTTCTTTTATAGGCGCTGGTACCCATATTCTTCTTGACACATCCCTCCGAGTAGCAAAGCCACCCTCGCCGTGATATACCGCATGTGTCTTGTTATTTTACTTCAAAATAATACAGCAGAGGCATCACAGCGTCGGGAAGGAAGTAAAGCATCTGAAAGTAAAGCTGGCACCGGGGTTTCTGTCTGCATCCCAAAGGCGAGAGTCAAAAACAGATCTGCACCTTTACATTTAAAAGTCAATGACTTTGTCTGGAGCTTTGAAGATGGAACAAATCGGCCTTGATCGCACGCTGATTTAAGGGGGGTAATTACAGAAGTAAAAGTATCCCAGATATGCGGCGCACACCCGTGGAGTATTCTTTTGTACGTGGATGAGGTGAGGATGATTTGAAATATTAAAGGCGAGATTGCGAGCGGGGGGATACTTCCTCGAAGCAGGCAATAAAATAACTCATTAAAACTTCTCGTCTCCTAAGACAGAAGATAAGCAACTGGGTAAGGAGGGCGGATTCTGACAAAGACAAACCAAATAACCTCGACGGCGGTGACTCCTTATCTAAATCGTCCCTTTTATCAAGCTTTTCAGATTCAATGTCAAAGCCCCTCTGCATATCAGAGAAGACGGGGATTTCAATAACAAGGACTTTGCCTAGATGGAGTTCATCATAAAGTGCATATGGTAAGGAACGTGTGCGCACAGGCATACTCAAAATTACATTTTTTAAGGAGCAGAATGTTGAGCACTGAAAACTGAAAAGCGCTTTAATGTATTGACCCTGAGAGGAATGCCAGTAAACAGCAATGCACAGAATTACCGAAAAACAATTTCAGGTTCAGTAAACATGAATAAATAAACTAATCGTGATGACTTTACATTCAGACATTAAGAGTGGCATCCATTTGAAACATTTCAAGGGATAGTTAGGATGTTTTGAAGTGTGGTTGTATAAGGTACTTAGTCAGTATATTACCTAAAGTAGATGACGGTCAGCACGCCTCAGTTTGGAGAAGCAGAAAGGAGTTACCGCTACGGAAACCTATGTACACTGAAATTTATGTTTTTAGGTGAGCCTTTCTTTTAGGTGGATAAGACTCCTGTCTGTTTCTCCAAGCCAACTCTCATCTACTGGAGGTAATACACTGACTATGTATAAGTACCTCATACAATCCCACTTCAAAACACCTGAACTATCCCTTTAAATGGGATGATTTTGCCAAATTCAAACACAAAACTTGGTTACAAAAAAGTGAAGATGCAGTGAGCTGTAGTTATACAGACCAATACAACTGCATATGGAGAATTTGTTGTACATAAGAAGAACCAGATATGCTATTTCAGGAGATATTTTCAAACTCAAAGCACAAAATGGATTTCCATAACTGCGGCTTTCACATTAATCCCACTGAAGATAATGATGTATGGCTTTAATTATTTTTGTGTTAAAATCCATTGACCATGAAAGAAGTTCAAAGTCAGTCTCTCTGTACGCGTTACCACCTCTATGGACTGCTACGTGCATCTGTAAAGGTGGGTTTACACTAGACGCATTGTGTTTTAGTTCACGGTCAGATTTTGACCCTGTATTGATGGTGGGCTATGTACATACTTGCATGAAACTCTCCTGAGAGGATCAGGGCAGGGAACTCTGCATCTTTCTCAAAAATCACTTTTAAAAAAACACTTTTTTAAAATAAGTTTGTATTGATTTTTTATCTCCGCCAGGCGTAAGCCTGTGGGGAGATAATGTACTCAGTTGTGAGTGTGTGGGTAGCCGTCTGTCCACGCCTAATCTCGCATACTACTGGAGGCATCAGCCTCGTATTTTCTGAACTCATTTATGACTGTATGCTCAAGGATTTCTCATGGTTGCGCTGATTCACACTTTTTGAAAAACATATTTTATTGACGGTTTTATGCCGTCATTGACTGCTGACTACTCACTCCTATAGGTAGGGACCGCAAGTGATCAGCAACTGCTTCTGTAGTAAAAAGGCATTTCTGGCAATCAGTTAGGCTAAAAACAAGCCTTACCTAGTTTGTTGCAGGCTACAGTTTGACAGTTGTCATGGCTCAAAAACTGACATCAATAGAAAAGTTTGGTCTCATTTTGAACCGGAGCATCTGCAGATTAATTCCATACCCAATATGTTATGATCCTCTAAAGTCAGGCACCATACGAGATGAATTAATCCCAGTCTTTGTTATCTTCACCACCATCTTGACTATAAGGGAGCCAGGGGGGATGATAGAGAGTGGCGATGGCGAAGTTTACATTTGAGAAGGCTTTGCTAGATGTGTGTTGGTGAAAAGATGCAAAGACACAGATAAGTGAGCCTTTCTTCCACTTGCCTTATGTTGTTTCACTACCAACAACCTACCTAGGTATCAGATACACAAAACGTTCCAACATCATACAGTAGATATGGTGGCTACAGTATGTGCATAGACTCAAAAGCTACTGCACAACTATAAGTCCATATAAGTCTTTTGATAGCGTTATATTGTTTGTTATACAAATCTCATGTTGCCAAAAGAAATTAGACATTTGTGTGACAACAGTTTATGTGATGATAACATGTCTAGAATAGTTCCTTTTTCTATGGAAGTTGTTTTTCATTCTGAACAAAAAGGAATGACAGCTTCTCTGAGAGGACGAAAATGAGCTCTGATATTATCTGTATTCTTTTTCAAAGACACAGCATAAAATTCACCCAAACGTACGACTTAACACACGTTTAGCCGCTGCTACAGCCTGCTGGATAAGATCAGTGTGAAGTCATGTTTGCTCTGATGATTAATTGCTGTATAGTAGCCCGATATAATTGAACACAATGACCTGCTTTGTTTGCAGCAGGAGAGAACACGAGGGAGGTGGTAAAGGAGAGGGGAACTCTGACTGCCAGGAGCCAGCTCTCTGCCTCTCCCTCTCTCTCTCTGCCTCTCCCTCCCTCTCTCTCTCTCTGCCAGTACTCGTCCTCCTATCAAGCAACAGGCCAGCTGCTCGATTGCCTGGGGTAGATGACTTGACCTTCCACCGTTCCCCAGCAAGGGGACACAAGCTGCAGAAGGATTTCCGATTGGCCGGGGCAAAACCTGCCTAACTAATTTACTTGAAACGGATTCGTGAGCAAATGCATTCTGCGACAAATATCAGGCCCGGCAGGCAGGGCTGTGCAGAGTCTGTTGAGGACGGGAACAAAGTGTGACATCAGGAGGCAGAAGAACGGATGAAAGACTTACAACAATAGAGGGGAAAAAAAGAAAGAAACCTTACGTACTGTTATCGGGGTGTTATACAGTAATGACAAATGCAGTGAACTCGTGGACAGACTTTTCATTCAGGATAAAGGTAGTTTATGGTCCCACATGAGGCCCGTAAAAATATAAATAAGACAGATGAAGCTTTTGTTTTCCAGACTACGGTGGACTTCTCCATCTTTCTAGGCCACTGTGAATTTATGAGTGCAGCATTAAGCAGTAAGACAAACAAGATAAGGGCTGTCCTCGGCCAAATACATTCTTAGTCCATTAACACTCATACGATTTTGTCGACTAATCAATTAGTTGATTTAATTGACAGATGTATAAAATAATTTTTCCACAAATAATCAAACAAAAGCAGCACTTTAAATCTGGTGTTTACCAGAGATGTGCTCAGACGTTTCTTGGAAATAAGTCATTCAGCATGAAGAAAGCATAAAAAATGACTAATCGACTAAAGAAATCTTGACTAAGTTGACTAGGACCAAAAGTACAGATTAGTCGACTAATTGACTAAAACGGGGAAGCCCTAAACAATGTATCCTTATATAACGGTGTGATGATATCGGATATTGGATAACAGATATCTTACGAAAAGTTATTCTTCATTTTTTGAGTGGTTTCCTACGAACGTCCAGCAATGTGTCAAATTCTGCTCGTTACATGCATACAGTCTTCAAAATAAACTTACGTCTGCAGAGGATTTAGGTTTAGGAAAATATCATGATTTGGGTTAAAATACCTTCGTAAGTTGCGTAACTTAATATGGAAGTTACGTGACAAATAATTCAATGTTGACGTCTGGTGTAAAACGGGGTATGAACAAGTCCGGTGTTTTTAGACCAACCCATCCACCCTGACCTCCCTATGTGCCGTTTGTCACTCTTTATACTTCCTGGTTCAAGATTATGTGGATTACATACAAATTGATTTTGTTGGATATATACAAATTACAGTGCATTACTTTCCGTAGGTATAGTTACGAACGGTGTATGAGAACAGCCTGACCTAAACGAAACTATCAACAACAGAAGGGTCAAAACATAAAACAATGATGTGGACACCCCACCGTGTCACCCATACATGATTGTTGTGAACATCTCATTCAAAAGCTATTGGCATTCATATTCTGCTCCACACTTCTGGGAAGGCTCTCCACCAGATTTTGGAACCTGGCTGCAGGTATTTGCCACAAGAGCATTTAGTGATGTCTGGCATTGATGTTTGGCAATAAGGCCTGGCTCGCATCGCAGTCATCCCAAAGGTGTTGGACGGGGTTGAGGTCAGGTCTCTGTGCAGACCAGTCAAGTTCTCCCACAACAAACTGGGAAAATCATTTCTTTAGCACTGTATTTTCGTCTTAAATATATGCTGTAGCTTTAAGATATCCCTTAATTGGAACTAAAGGGCCAAGCCCAGACTTTAAAACAGCCTGACACCAAAAATATGTGCACAAGAAGACCATATATTTTACTTGTGGATAGAGAAGTTGTATGGAATATAAAACATACTATGAAGAAAGAGAGAAAGCTATCCAAAGCTGCAGAAACCATGACGAGAAAGTTAAATGAAAACTCAAAAAGCACGAAAAAAGCAAGCGAAGATGAACCTCCCGAAGGTAAAAGCAAAGGTTAAATATTCTCCTCTCACTTCTGGAATACAAGGCACAGCTCAAAAACATCACTTTATGCAACAGGAACCAGATCTAATGAGAGCCAGAGGGAAAACTAAAAAACAAATGCTGCATCCGTTGCAAATCCATGACCGATTATACTCTTAATCGTTGTATCTTTACGGATTTAAGTGTTTGCAGCTAATTCTGTAAATATTGAGTATAAACATTCTTATTCTTATGAAATAGAGGTTAAACAACCTGGGTACATTTAAAGCAGTTCCTCTGTTCAGTAGAGCAGGGATAAATGGATATATATTCAAATGGTTTTTAGGTAAATAATAAAAAAGAGTACAAATCCACACCCGGGTGAATTAACACCTGAGACCAACAATTAGTCTGAAGCACATTTTCTGCCCGTTCTTGCGGTGTGTGTCTGGGCTGTGGACAGAATGACACAGTACGGTTCACATCAAAGTTTGGCAGGTCTGAGCTTTCAGAAGGGAAGAAATAATAATAGTCATAAATCAGAAACTAGTATTTGAAAATAAAATGACAACTTCAGCTACATTTGGACAGCTCTGCCAGCCATCTGCTGCGAATGACAGCGTGGAAATACCACCAATGCACGGCTCGTGTCAGTGAGCAAGGTGTGCTTCTGGGGGGGGAAACGGTGCACTCAGACTTTCAAATCAAAGGGAAATCAAAAACAGCGCACGGTCGGTTGATCAAAGTGTCAATGAGGACCTGTGATTCTCCGGCGTTTCCCGCTGAGCAGAAACACAAGCTGTTGGAGTGAAGACGCAAGCATCTGAGGACAGAAAAAAGCCTTGTGGAGTGAATTCTTTCCACCTACAATACAGAATAATGGCTGGGGAGGAGATGGAAAAGATTAGGCTTTTCTTGTATATTATTTAACACATGAAGGGTTCAGATCCGATGCTGCTGTGTTTTCATTAAATCACACTCTGTTTCTCTCTTCAGCAAAATGATTTGGCCCGCAAACAATGAGTGAAATATGAACTACGGTGAGTATCCCATTTTAGATTCAGTCCCTGCAGAGGACTTAACGTTCAAATAAATCCTGATTTAATGCCTCACCTGATGCCCCATCTCGCAAATCCAAAGAGAGAGCAGCTAGAGGGAGATAAGCTGATTTTGTGCCACGGAGAGGCACGACTTAAAAGGAACGCCTGGTCTGACGTAGTGAAACATGCAGGATGGGTTTATAAACGGGGCTACACAGGGCACAAGGGGTCAGGAGGACCCTGTATGAGGGGACAGTCAATATTTCTTGATGGAAAGTCAATTGAATGACAACAAAAAAATACAAAAAGACTATAAACAACTACAAAGACACTCAAAAAGACCACAAAGAGACTCAAAATGATTGAACTAAGAATTAACAACTTCAAAAAGACGAAAACAACTACAAAGACATGCAAACAACTAAAAGCAGACACAAAACTACCACAAAGAGATGCAAAACTATTACAAACAGATGCAAAAGAATTACAGGGGCACAAAACAACCTCAAAAACACTTAAAACTACAAAGAGGCTTAAAACAACTACTGTACACACAGACTCCAAATGATCACAGACTCCAAACAACAAAAAGACACAAAATGACCACAAACAGGTACAAAATGACTACAAAGAGACACAAAACAAATGCAAAGACTAATAAACAACTATAAAAACACTCTAAACAACTATAAGGAGACTTAAAGAACTACAAAAAAGACACAAAATGACCGCAAACAGATTAAAACAACCACAAAGAGACTCAAAACAAACACAAAAAGACTAAAAACAACTATAAAAACACTCAAAACAACTACAAAAAGACTACATACCGACCACAAACAGATGCAAAACGACTACAAAGAGACACAAAACAAATGACTATTAACTTAAAACAAAGACTATTAACTTAAAACAACTACAAAAAGACTTAAAAGAACTACAAAAAGACACAAAACAACCAAAAAAACACACAAAACTACAAAGAGACTTTAAACAACTACTGTATACACAGACTCCAAATGACCACAGACTCACAAACAGCTACAAAAAGACACAAAACAACCAAAAACAGATGCAAAACTATTACAAAATGACTACAAGCAACAACATCAGTATTTTTTTCTGTCTCTGAGTCGGAGAGTTGTAGTTTACCTGCAAAATGAGACACAAACCGACTACAAAAAATGTTCTGTGTCTCTTTCTACAGTGTGTAGGAGGCGTGGGAGGGCCTTTAGATATCTACGCCCTGCAGGGGTCCATTGCCTCATAATCCGCCCATGGAAATATGGCATCCATTTATATCACAGAGAAAAAAGTACTTTCATTTTCTGACATACAAGCCAGACAAACTACTCTCCCTGGCTGGAAAGACTTCTTCCTTGATTGCCCCGACAACGACGACTTATCATTCATGTAATTATGAAAATGCCATTAGGCAGCTGTGATACTGTAATCAAGAAAAGAAAAATCTTCTTCGCAACTGACGCCCAAGTGCAGGTTTGAGGATGACTAATGTGCCAGGGTTTGCGGGTTGATTCAGTGACACCACTGAGGCAGGAAGTCCACCTCCCACTCCCTCTCTAACCCTCTCCATCAAATGGATGCTAAGCTACAGCGGGGGAGCGATAATTAGAAGCCATTGGTGCCAAAGAGAGCGAGCATTATGGCGTTGTTGGGGAGGCGCTCGGCCAATTGTACATACTAGACGCGCCCAGGCTGCAGCTGTGCTGGAGGATCAGAGGGGGAATAGATTCCCAGAGTAAACAGAGGTAGTGGATTAGCTCTCAGATGACAACTGATGCTTTGTGTTCACAGTTCTCGGTACAGAGAGGAGGTAAAAATACCCTCCTTAGCGCCGGTGCAATAATGTAACATATGGATTAGGCGTCAAAAGAAATCCTAAAGGGAAATCTTTCCATCATTTCTGTTGAGACAGTATGAGCGACACGAAAGAAAGCATCAAATCGGACCGATTTGTCTCATCCTTCCATTTACTGCAGGATTGTCAACAATGAATCGCTGCAACCTGTTATCACCGGGGGAGCGTTCAGGATCGGCAGCACCTCCCTCTGAATTCTATCGGTTTGATTCGGCTCGTCTGAGGTCACCGTGTTATCACCTCTCGCCAGTTTCATCAACGGGGCCTTTCAATTCTGCTGTTATCTGCCGCAGCACAGTCAGCAGCCGTGACCTAACACCTTTAGAACACACATGCTCACACTGGGGGGCTAGACAGTATAGCAGTTTGACAACATATGAGGGCTTTCATTAATAATAAATAAATAGGGGGATGATGGAGGGTTTTCTCACACCTCAGCTAGAAAATATTTTTTTTAGCTGCTCAAATTATATCTTATTTAAAGCTTTTATCAATAACTTTTTTATGGTATTGTAAAGGTAAGGTAAGTCAGTGTCCTACTATGGGCAAAGCGACCCTACATGAACATTTTCCACCAACGTTTTGGTTATTTTACGTGATAGATTTCTGCATTTGTGTTTTGTCAGTGTTTTGTCAGTCATCATATCTACTTGGTTTCACGCTAACACACTCATATTAGCTCCAATATTCCATCTAATTTAGGCTCTTTGGCAATTGTTTGGACAAAATTGGCAATTGTTTGGAACATAAAGAAGAGAGGGATGGTGTAGAAGTATCAATGGAATCCAATGTCAATCCAAGCTGACTGCAGCAGCCGTTCTCCAAGAAGGAGAAAGAAGCTATACACTTTTCTATACCAGCTTTCAAGCCCAACGGGGGGTTATAAAGAAACCATCCCAGTGGTTTATTCCTTCAAGTAATTCCAATTTATGCAGTGACGTAAAAGCACGCACAAAATTCCAGTCACAGGCAGATGATGCGCTCAGAAGTACCTCTCAGAGCGAGCTCAAATTAGTCCAGAACAAGGCCCTACAGGGCTTCGATGTGTGCCAAACACCCACTCCACTCCAGAGGATGCTGACATTTGATGACAGAGCTTTGACATGGACACGGGGGAGCCAGAGGATTCAAAACCACAGCCATCTACACCGAGTACTTTGTGGTTTTGTAGAGATCAGGACATGCAGTTTTGTTTACCAGGCTCTGCTGAAGTCCCTCTCATAATAATGTTCCCATTTAAGCACCGTGTTGTAAACTCGACATTTCGGAGTGTCATTCCACTGTCCCCGCAATGTGTTCTGTAACTTTCTACAGCTTGTCTAATTTTCATACACCAGAGGGCCGCCCGAACAGACGAATGTACCATTAGCATCGCAGGAAGAAAAGAGGCTTTGTCATCTAAACCATTATAACATCAATATTTGATTGCAACATAAAAGGTCTCTCTTGTAACTTAGCCTGACCATGAATACAGAGAGGAGATTTAAGTCTCAGTGTTGCAGTACGCCACAGTGGGTCAAACAATTTTAGATCGGCATAAAACCAATGTGTTCTTCGGTGCTCATTAAATATTAACAATGCTGTTGCTAAATCTTATAATCTACACTGATTACTGCGGCGTGGAACCTTGAAATCTGTGCAAGCGCACAACGCCTAATGAGAGCATAACAGCAGAATTGGGAAGAATTCATCAATTCCTGATGTCCACATCTTGTGCTGCTCCTGCTGGGTGTGTGTGTGTGTGTGTGTGTGTGTGTGTGTGTGTGTGCATTATGAATACACACTGAAGCACAACACTTGCAAGAACATCTCGCATCTCAGTAGTACACTCAGCGAGGAGCCACGCTAGGATCGACACGCAGTGATCAAAGGCGGTTATTAGTAGACGGAGGGAGAATGAAACTCACACTAATCATCACCACGGCGTGTTCACAAAGAATCTCTAACAAAAAGGAGAATTTCCTTTGCTTAACAACGTTGCATCTTATTTTCGCTGCTTTGTCCGTCATCCTTGTTAGTTATGATTGCATTCAACTCACAAACATCATTAGGGGTGGCGGGGAAGAAATTGATTCATGTAAGAATCTAAGATTCTGAATCAATTCACAACATCCAAGAATCTATTTTTCGTGGTTTTCTTTTGGTTTGTTTGTTTTATTTTATTTTTTTACAAAGAAATATGGATATTGCTACTAATAGACAGTAATCCTACACACCAAGTCAAAGTTGTGTCAAGCATTATTGTGTAATTTGTGGAAAAATCACACAAAATACCATTTTTAGAGTGTTATTTTGTGTACAATTTATTTTCGAAATTGACAACTTTATGAGAAATAAAAAAGGCAGCCAGCCTTAGCCTTCCGTTTGTATTCATTTAACAGGCAGCATTTATATTTTTGTATAACTTGAACTTGTTATCCTAGAAGTCACTGAGCATTCAAAATTATTAAAAAACCTTTTAACGAAAAGTATTTATTTATGCAAGTTTAGCATGAATAGGTGTTACCTTTAGCCTTTGTGATATAACACTTTCAAATATAAAAAGCCAATGCCATAATTTGAAACACTGCCTTTATTTGGCAGCAGACTGGAGTGGATCCAATTTGCATAAAAAATTCAACTTCTCTGAGTCACAACTCAGTCAAATCTGAACTCACAGAGAGGCCACACACATGTTTAGATTCAGCTTGACTTACACTTTGTGAGGGTATCGCTATCATATTATATCCACTGCAAATTAATGCCCATAAAAGTGTTTAGTGTCCGAAAAATGGTACATTTTGCAATTGCAGAACTTGCCTGAGAATAATCATGTTTTTAGGTTTTCCTCAGCATCAAAGTAATCCAGTGATAGTTGTCTGTACAGCTATGGGTACATTGCAAACAGGAAGTGCTAAAAGCTAATTCGGCATACTTAACATTCCCAATTTCCTAAATTTTACATAGGCTAAAAATGGATCCGTATACTTCCTATTTACATCCCCCAAAGCATTATGGGAATACAAGAGTAACGAAATCAATTAATATCAACTTATTTCATGCTGTACAATCAATATTCATCGAAGGAAAGCCCACAGTCAGAAACATACCATACATGTACTAAAAGACACTCGTAAAAAACAAGACACGGCTTGGAGTAAATGTCCGTATACCTGCATTTTGTATGAATACACACACCGGCTAGACACGATTCCCAGCCTGAATGACTCTTTCCTGCGCTGCTTAAAGGTTGAAGGAGTTGCCCTCTAATAAATTTCTCTGCAGTGACCAGAGTCTCCTGTTCATGAATAATAAAAGGGTTGCACTGATCCTATTCTTCCCTCAGACATCCACCTCATCTGACATTTCACACTGCAGTATCACTCTCAATAGAGCACGCCGGCAGTCTCAGACCTGCACACTACACAATGGAGTCACCTCCAAGTTAGTTTTCATTATGGTGTCACTTACAGGCTAAGTGACTTTGAATTCATTTACTTTTAAGAAGTGAGTCTGCTTGTCTGGCAGCTTTATAAAGTCATTGATGGAAGAACAGATACATGCACAGAGGAAGTCAGCTGAATCTTTCCAAGCATCATCATTTCTCACTATGTGGATGACATCTTTATTTACCTCTGCTGCAGAGAGACTAAGGCCTTTATTCAAAACAGGCTCCTATTAAGTATATTTAATTATTTTTCAGTAAAGGGGGCGTGACGAATAAACCACACGAAAATGCGAAATACTCACCTGCAAATATTATATGTCTAGGGCTTTTATTTTGAAAGGGAAGCAAAGAAGGAGTGGATCTGGTCAGCGCTGCTTTTGTCAAGGTTGAAAGTAGTAATAAAGCTTCTAGTCCAAATTCAAAACATTGGAGCCGTCAGTATTTTAATTCAGCATGTTTCCTTGATCTCTGATGACATATCATGGTCATTTTATGATTTATTACAGTAAAATATTACATATTGGTCCTTTAAGACTTGATTTTGCTTTTTCTGATCGGCTTGCATTTTTAATTAGCTGTTTATGCCGTTAGCTGTTGATTCATACTCAGGGCTGCTTCTATGTATACCTTGATAAATTCACAATAATGTAAATTTCCACAGCTTAGCAACAGCATAGTCATATCAAACTATTCACTCCATTTCTCTCAAGCACCTCTTTTTGTGTGCACAACCCAAAGTAAAAAGGTTACAGTTCTTGAACCCTTCGGATTACAGCCATGATCCTGGTCTCTTCTCAAAGATAACTCTGAGGGGTTTCCAATCAAAACAGACCAAAAGACTCGTACTGTTTCTCACTAATGTACTGCAGTACCTCTTTGCTGTTTTTTGGTTCAATATTAATCTATTATCAATTAAAATCAAAACTTCCTGCGCAGATGTTCCACATTAAAAGCCTTCCGACAGCTAAAAAGGGGCATTACCGCTTCCTTTCCTGGCATGCTTTTAGTTTGCAGGAAGTGTTGACAACGAACGAAAGAACGGCAAATAAGAAGCGACTGGAATTAATAAGTGAAAGACATTCCACACAGCAGATAGGTGACTGTGACATGATGTCACACTGACTGAGGAAATGTTCAACATGTTAAATTCATCATGGGACTCATACAATAGGCAACATATTCAGCTTTGCTGGTCTCCTCTGTGTTCCTTTCTGTTTTATTTTACTGGTTTATCATTTTGGAAAAGCACTATGTGGGATTTAATGACTTCATAGTAAAATCAGATGTAGTACAAGCACATTTTAAGAGCAGGGTTTTGAATCAAGACACTTACACAAAAAGAAAGACAAGTTACAACAATGCAGCCAAAGGTGAACTCTTAAAAGGTCTGCCTCCTCATTATAGCTCCATCAATACCCGCAGACGCTGTCATGTGGGTTGGGTTTCCTTATCCGACCATATCCTCAGAGTGAGGTTGAATATACAGTGTATATAAATACTGTATGAGGCTATAAAGCACCTCGTCTAAGTGGGTCATAAATTACCTGTGCACATTAATTCTCAGAGCCATATCAGCTGAGTTATGGCCTCTAGATCAAAACAGGAGAAAGGACAACACCCTGAAACCCTTGCAGCTAAAACATGATGGATGCCACGGCGATGCGGGTGGTAAAGGAGTTTTATAGAGTAATGTTGTGTAGCAAAACAGCTACCTGGTGAAGATTATATTGTCACAATGAGGCATAGTTGAAATAGATACGTTGGTGTGCGATGCAACTAAAGCTTGATTGCATTTCTTCATTAAGGCTGAAACTAATTACTCTTTCCACGATTGATATAATTATCAATTAGAGCTGGTCATTAATTTAATGTGTTCATTATCTACGTGGTATTGTTGGAAAAAAAGATCATATAACATTTCTCGTTTTAACACAAATGTGATTAAAAACTGAGAAAAGCAGTAACTGAATATAAATAATATAAATTAAAAATATTAAACAACAGTGTGATATGAATTTCAATAAAGATGTCAGGCCCTACTGTTGATTGTTTTAACGACTACTACTACTACTGTGGACATTTTGTATTATTTATACAGATAGTTAGAGGAAAATCCTACTGACTAGTCTTCAGACTCCACCATCAGGTCAAATTCCCTTATCTTGTGTAATATTTCACACAACATATGATACAGACCTTCATTGTCCCCAGATATGACCTGACTTGGCCATCACTTTGGTGATCCCTTGACATTTCCTCTGGCACCACCATGACAGTGGTGTGCAGTTTTGACAGAAAAATACTCAACAACTGGTTGATGGATTGCTATGAAATTTGGCGAGTGGGAAACCTCCGTTTGTGAAAAGTGAAGCCAATGCTGAAGTGCCTTAAAAGTGCATTATTTCTAACAGCCAGCAGGGGGTGACTCCTCTGGTTGCAAAAAGAAGTCTGATTGTATAGAAGTCTATGAGAAAATGAGCCTACTTCTCACTTGATTTATTACCTCAGTGAACATTGTAAAAATAAGTTTATGGTCTCAATCGTTAGTTTCAAGTCTTCTTCAATACAGCATGATGTTCATTTAGTAAATTATGGTCCCATTTAGAGTCAAATAGACCATAAAGCAGGGGATGCTTTAGGGCGTGGCTACCTTGTGATTGACAGGTCGCTACCAGGGTGTTGTCCGGTCTGGGAGTTGTTCGTGTTTTCGTCTTAAAACTTTAACCCTTTCACAGTGTTTTCAGTTCATGGAAGTTAATTATAACTTTTTTGGTCGCTTAAAAATGTCATATCAGCGTTCGGTTGTACTTGGCTCCACCCTGTCGTGCACCTCCACCTGCAAAAAACCAAGATGGCCAAAATGCCAAACTTGAGGCTTCAAAACCGTAGTCCAAAAACCAGGTCACAGTGACTGCGTCTTTTGGCCCAGACATGTATGTGCCCCTCAGGATGATTTAATCTCGTTGGTGAATCCTCTGACTTCACATCTAGATCCACCACCAGGTGAAAAATCCATTGAATCCAATACGTTAGTTTATGAGCAAATACCTGCAAAACTAATGACATCCTCATCAGCTTCTGCTACACTTTGGGTTTTGTGCTACTTAGCAGACGTTAGCATGCTAAAATGCTAAGCTAAAAACATGGTTAAAATTAAGAATGGTCACAAGCACATGCCAAGATATCCAGACAGATATCAAAAGACCTCACATGATCCGCAAATGTGTAACATATGTGGAGTGCTCCATTAAATGATTAATCAATTTTCCAATTAAACGGCAGTTAATTTCCTGCTGATTGACTAGTCAATGAATTGACTAAATGTTGCACCATGGCTATTTATTCAACTTGGTTTTATGAGGAACCGATGATATAAATTTACATTCGTGCCACCATTAGCTCGCTCTCCTGCTCCGAGAAAAAAAGGACGAAACCAAAGTCACACTGAAACGCCATTTGCGATGGATTCCCTGCAATCAGATGCACAATAGCTTCCTGTCAGCTCCACGGCTCCAACAAAAGACGGAGAGAGTTATGAAGAAAGAGGGCTGGAGAGGAAAGAGGAGGGCGTGTGGAGGCATTGATAAATGAGGAAAAATGTATTGTTCCTGTTTCATGAGCTGATGAAAAAAGACAAGACAAGGTACAAGGCAGACTACTCGGCACTCCGCTACAGTCAAATTACAGAGAGCAGCCATGCATAAAATGCACACATCTGGGGGGGGGGAAATGGTGAAAAAACAAGGTGGAATTGCAAATCAGTATATCTGGGTTCATCTACTGAATACAATGTTGATCTGGGGGGAATGTTTGTCTCCGCTCTGATTAAAATTGGCTCCAAAACTACAGTATTTCTAGACCCACAGTACATCTCAAAGTATTTTATTTCTTATTTTTAGCTCAGAGGTAAGGGGCGGTTTAGCAGACTGGTAATCTTTCCTGAGAACCAAAATATTCTGACCCCGAGTCATGCTATGATTTCAAATGTGTCTTACTCTCACAGTTCTATTAAAAGCTGTCACTGAAGGTGAGCTGGCCAGTCTCCTGTGAGAGATGGAGAGTGGTAGGGTGGGTCCGAGCACCGATGCTACATTTAACTGAGCTACATGTCGGTTGACTGCATTTATTCTGGTTTCCCCTGCCAAGACTTTGTAGTCATATAGCTTACACTCTCCATCGATACTGAACTCTGAGACATTGTACATCACTCAGCAAGTTTGGACTGGACTTGAACTCTGGAGTGTTTTTTACTGCTGTACTTCAGTTCATCAGGGTAGGTCGGAACAATGCCAGCTGCAGTTATTGCACACAATAACTGCACTAAGACAAACCCAAGTTCAGCTCTCATTTCTATTCCACAGTAGCTGTGGTTTCCTTGGGCTGAGAGCATCCTCAAAAACCAAACAAAAGACAAACAGAGATTATACAAATTCATCGGAGCCTCCAAAAAAACCCAAATACTGTGGCCTGAATGACGAGCTACCAAATGTGTTCAACACATGAGCTACTGAGGAGTTCAAGTAGGTTTTGTTAAGAAGACCTTATTAAATTCGTACAGGACAATGAGGAAAATCCAAACAAGTATCCAGCTCTTGATCGACACAGATTGGCTGCTGTGAGGACTGAACTTGTGACCTTTCTGTTATGGGGTAGTGAATCTAATCGCACAGCCACTGTACACAGATACAGTATCAGCCAAGACAATATTTATAACACTAAATAAAGAATTACTCCAGCAGAAGCCGTTCCTCGACTGCTGTGGGTACAGTAGGTATACAAGCAATGTCAAACACTGTAGGCTACTGTCTCTCTATTTCATCACTTTCAAATGTATTAAAAGCTTTAAAAACTAGACTGTAATACGAGTGTTGTGTAGCAGGGTTTCCCCTACTATTTTAAGGCTTAGGTGCAGCATCCGAGACGGTTTGGGCACCACCTAAGCCGAATGAATGTAAAATCAATTTCCCCAGATCTAACAGCTGTAGCTGGTCCACAGTGGACTCCTTTAGCAAGTTTAGTCTTTAAGCTTTTGGGGTGTTGCTGATGTATTATCTGCTTTAGCTTTTTCAAATGTTTGCACTCAGATATGGTAATAATAATAGTCCAAAATGATGTGAAATTGCATATTTTGTAATTGAAAAATGTAAAATTTCAAACACCCCACCAAATATGTGCACCTAAGTCTTCTGCAAACTTAGTGAAAATGCTGCGTAGGCTGTAACACTGTCAATTTTTATAGTTTTGGTCCCCCCCAATGTTGACTCCATGGCTACGGGCTGTTTTTCATCTAACCCGCTGACGTGACAATGGTACAGAAATGATGGTTAAAGACTGAGAAATCGGATGTATTGGACAGAACGAACATTTCTGGTTCATCTTCTTCAGGGAGCCATAAGAGAACAACTGCACAAAGACTGCTTCAGACACTAACTTCAATAAATGAGGAACAGAAAACTTGGATGACCCTGGAATGACTTGCATGCTGCCTTAGCAACTTTGAATATAACCGATGGTAGAAGCAGATTGTCTGTAGGACATATAAGCGAGATTGCGTTTGACTGGTGGGAAGAGGAGAACAACAATCGCTCTAAGGGATGAAGTGCAGAAAACTCGACTGACCCGGAAACGGCTCGTATTCTACCTCACTGACTTTATAAACTGCCAAAAGGAGATAAAGAGACGCGCTGGATCAGCAAGATGCCAGAGTTTGAATTCAAACAGTCATATCAGAAACCTCATAATAACAAACACCTTGTGAGATGATCTGACAACAGAAGAAAGGCCTCTGGTTCTGGTTGAGGATGGCAATGGGAAGTTAATGTGTCGTGATGAGGAAAGGATGAAGGGTGGATAAGTTGTAGCTTCCATTAAAGAACAGAAGACAATGGATGGAGTGTGAGCATCTAAGGCAGTCTGAAGTCTTTGCTGTTTTTCTCCGAGACTTATCATCGACTGTCCACTCTGTTAGTGGGAAAAGCCAAGTGATGGATTTGGCTTGTGTTGTCAAAAATGAGCTATAACGTGTTGTCAAGTGGAAATATGTGGCTTGAAGAATGTCCGGTACTTATATGGAAGACATTTTTAGAAATGAAAAAGAAAAAAACGACTTTTACTCTCCTACTAAACATAGTAAAATAGTTGTATGTCTAAAATTAAAACAGATCTAAAGAGACAAATATTTTTCTTTCCTAAGGACAACTGAATGCTTAAAACAATATATTGTAAAAGGAAATTCATCCCTCTCTTCTTTTTTTGGGTGAAATTCCCCTCCAAACATTATACCTTGAGAAATAAAGCGAAATGTTTCAAGGCAATAATATAAACTAAGTAATAACACTAAAACTATCTGGGGTCTGAGCCTCTTGTTCTCCTACTACCGGGGCCTCTTCTCTCTTAATATATAAACACCTGTATCAATTCCGTCAGTCTTTACGTAGCTCAATACACTACAGATAACTATCTTGAAACATTATTTACTCTCTGAAGGTCGCTTCCATGTTGCAGGACTCACGTTTGTAAATCAGCAAATCGCCATTTTGCAACCGTCACTGGCGCAGTGCTTTGCGCACGGTTCACCACCTAATAACACAGCTTGTGATTGAGAGAGGAGAGAGTCAACAAGTCTGCCGGCAAACCAGTCACCAAAACAGTAACGATATGTTCGTATAGTCGGCATTAGATAAATAAGAGCATTAAACATTGAATTATCACTTTTATTATTTTTCAAAAGCGTAAATAACAGTGTTTCCCTGATGGATTACCTAGCCCCTTTTATATGATCATAAGAGCAAGTGATGGCTCGTTGTAACGGCTGAACTGTGCTCTGCAGGACAGTTTTTAAAGTAAGTCGCTACATACATCCGTTACAGAGATTTTATTCAAAGAATGAATTACGATTGTAGACATGACCCCAGAGGGTTAAGGTTTACAACATACTGAAACGCAGACAAAACTTCTACACAATTCATCACTCTGCAACATAAAATGTGCACTTCACCAGTCTTGGGTTTCCCCAAGTAGCCAACTAGCCTTTTGTTGAAGCTTAAAGCAGGAAACCAAATATGTACTCTCACTTGCGAGCAAGACACAAAAACATATTGATTGTTGTCTGAATAGCAGAATTCACCATTTGTGGATACAGGTTTTAGTTTTCAGAAAAATGTTTTTTCCAGCCCTTGAAAAGGGATTTATTTGGTTTAGGTGAAAGCTTCCTTAACACATAAAAACAAAAATGTTGTAGGCCAGGAATTCTCAGCACAGCATCAGAAAGTATCCAGGTTTTGAGGGTATATAGATAATTTTATTGAATTAATAAACATCCACCTCAGAACCAAATGCAGAAATGTTATTTGTGAACAAGCTAAGCTAAGGAGCGAAGCTAAGGGATGAGCCGGAGAGCAGAGCCGGTTGTCCGTGCAGACTTGTCCTGATTGACACTCAACAGAGTGGAGCCAAGTGGGGTGGAGCGCTGCATAGCGCAGATCAAACAGTGGAGAGTAAAGGTCGACAGTATGAGATGGGGAGAGTTTAGTCGGCGCACACATGATGAGTGATGGAGATTAAAGTGAAGGGAAAGCTCCCGGGTGTTGGAAGGCGGCAAGATTGATGTCGGCTGGACGAAAAGAAAACAAAGCTACAGAGACGACGGGGATCAAGACACACTCCTGATTTAACGCCAGGTTCCATTCCGAGGAGCCACCCGGTCCAGTCGCCTGAACCGCATGCATCTGTATTCAGGGTTCGACTCTGAGCAGAAAGAGTCCGTCTTTACCCTTTTAAAGCCACCGTCCTGGGGGAATGCAATATTGACTGGCTCGAGCGGGTGCTCCAAACACCCTCTGTAGCATTTTGGTCCTACCTTCCACACAGCATCGAGTTTCATTAGGTTCTCACCTCTCCTGGGATAACCTTTAAAGGATTGAACAAACTTTGAGGCTGGCTTCCCTCCGAGGCGAGCCTGATCTGAAGGATACTTTTCAAAGGGACCAGAAGTTGGTCTTTTCTACAGACTCATTAGGCTGTTTTGCTGGGAGCAATAAGGACAAGTCTTTATCAGCGAGATGAGACAACAGTAACGCTTTTGTTAACGGCATTTTAAAGATATGTAAGGCACGTGTTTTCTCTTAAACACCAGTAACCTAATAGCTTCCCCTCCCAAATGAGGTAAAAGATGAAGATATAAACCAAGGGCAAACATGTCTCTCTTTAATCTTATTCAAAGTTCCATTATGCATAGTTATTTAATTCTACATATGTGCTCCTCCAAAGCTTGGAGTGGAGTTGTGACTCCACAATCGATCTCACAAAGCAGCTCAGCAGTGATGCACTTTATATTCTCTAACAGGCTACATGTTCTTCACACTGAATACAAAGCATCTTAAGCATTTCCACTTGCTGCTTCACACACACACACACACTGGCAAAAGCTAATTTCCATCCCTTAAAATCGGACTCACCCTCCACAGTCTCTTGGCCGACTCCACCCTGGAGGGTTTCCTGTGACGGCCCAGGGCGGTCCCCATCCCATGGTCGAACATCATCATGAAGCAGCCCGATGGTGACAAGTTACCTACTCGCTGTCTACTTGCCACTCACTGTCCTGACGGCTGCTCTGCCAACAAGCCACTGTCGGCTCCGACTGCCCACCAGTCTTTCCCACTTAAGAAGCAGCTGCCACACCCAGAGCCATTACCACTGTGGATTTCCCAGCAACTGCATACAAACAAAAACAACCGCCAGCCCCTCTGTCTCCAAACCCTGCTGCATGGCCCGCACATTAACGGGCCCTAATGGAGGCCGGAAAGAGTCGCGGCCAAGATTAGCTTTCACTTTCTGCTCGGAGGCAACCTACGCCGGGAGAGTCCCTCGTAAACAGCAACTTCACTTATTCAAATTGCAGTGATGCTTCCCCTTATCAGCGTCACAACACCATTAGAGGGCTAATGAGCGAGAGGAGCTCAGAGACAGAGGGGTGACGGAGGGTGGTACACATGTAACTCAACACCTCCATATGAGGGAACAATCAGTGCTAAACTGTTTATTCAGCCATTACAGCCACAGCGTGGTGGGGTTTACCGACAGGTAAATGGCTGATTTGAGATCATGAGCCTGCAGTTGGCTTGTGTGCCAGCACTGAAAATGTTCTAGCCAAGAGAGAGAAATAGTCCTGCAGTTTATGTGTTTTGTTTTTTAAGATTCCAATTAAGGGATGTCACAATACCAGAAATGTAGTAGTTGATACCAATACCAGTGAAATTCCACAATTCTTGAAACTTATTTGATATCACAGTAAAAAAAAACAAAAGTAGAACAATAAATCCCATATACTTCAACATCCACTCCTTTATTACCATTTGCATACTGGTAAGATCTTCTTAGTCGACTAACACTCATACGATTTTGTTGACTAATAGATTAGTTGATTTAATTGACAGACCTGTAAAACTTTCTCCACAAAGAATCACACAAAAGCACCACTTTAAATCTTGTGTTTACCAGAGATGTGCTCATAAGTTTGTTGGAAATAAGTTGTTCAGCATGAAAAAAGCATATAAAATGACTAAAGAAATCGTAGTCGACTAAGACCAAATCGACCGATTAATCGACTAATCGACTAAGAGGGGGCAGCCCTACTTCAAACAACTGTATTTCTTCAAGTTTCTCGCCAAAAACTACATTTTACAAGATTACATTTGAACATATAATGATAACGTTCACATTTACATTCACCCAATACTCATTTTTACTGAATAGAATTTGATTGCATCATAATGTAAATCAAACGCACCTCCTGTTAACATTGGCTGTTAGCTCCGTGCAGGACTGTGCTGCTTACCAGCTGCTAACTCCTAATGTTAACTAGCTCTCATCCTGCTGATTTCAACATAGATTTGTTGTTTGCAATGTAGCGTTATAAGGGAAAAAGAAGGGCACGTCGATGGTTAGTTTACTGCATCCCAAACACATTTTCTGTTGTCTCCGGGACGGTGAGACACCACTTGTCTCAATCCCTCACAGTACCTGCAGTACTGTAGAAAAACAAGTACAGTCACGTTTTCAAAATTTTGGCATTGGCTTGGTACCGAAGTATCAGTTCTCGTGACATCCCTGTTCCTATTAGCTTCAATAACTGTAGCTTATCTTTCTAGCATGTACACAGAACATAAACGTGTGCAGCATCATAGGCAACTTAACCAAATGAGGCCTAATTCAAAGGCATGTTGAAGATAAATGAGCCATTTCAGAGAAAATCAAAGTAACAAGTACATATACGATTGCACTCATCAACTCTGTTTACACACAAAGTTTCATCGTAAACTGCCACATGAAAACGATCATCAAACATCTTCACCCAAAGTAGACCTCAAGAAATTCATAAAATCATCATAAAAGCAATAACTTTGCTATCAAATCTTGTTGTTATTCTGTCCAGATGCAGCAGAACATGATTAATCTCAGCAGGAGCCTCATAATAACAATCGCAGCCTTGTCAGGAACTGATCTCTCACAATGGCAGAGCCAATAAAATATGACAAATCTGCTTTTGATGTCCACCGCAATCATCATTAAATTGCCCACATGTGTAAGAGATGAGACTCTTCACAGTTTCTAAGAGCTCAGAAGGTACTTTTTTTTCACGTGCTGCACACCTGTGTCAAGTGAGAGTTTCTGTGCAAATTCGTGGGTGGGTACACAATTGCAGTATTTGCCCACTTGGGGACTACTTGATCGTAGTTAATAATGAAACCCCACGCATTCACGCCAAGCAGTGATTTGCATCGGCTGCCCACACATGCACAAACGTTTAAAACAATATTGGTTATCATTAAAGCTGCCTATTTTAGAGAGCCTGGATATCATTAATCTACTGCGACCCTGTTGAGGTGTAAACACTGTGCAGATTTGAAATATATTTTATCAGACTTCTGGCCCAGAGGCTGCTTGTGACAACAATAAAACATATTTTAATCAGTTTGCAATAATTACAGAAACTCTTCTATCAACAGTAAACACACATTCATGCATTTCCCGTCTCTAAAGCAAAGACACAGTTACAGTCATAGACGTATAAAAGCGTATGCCTGCAACAAAGTCTCTTGTAACTCTGCCACTAAACAAATTACGGTGCGTAAAATGTGCTCTTCATAGACTAACGGTGCTCATTTTGGGAAAACAATAAATGTAAAGCAGAACATTTCGAAATACGTGACAGAATGTCAACCTGTTTCCAAAGCACAAGCCGGTAGGATTACAACCTTGAATCTAAAGCTTCACAAACCTCTGTTTACCAACCAGCTATAGAATTAGTGTGTACACTGTACAGCAGCTAAATCCCACAATGCCAAATGAGCGGGAAGGTTGTTTTGGAGGGAAAAATGGTTTATAATAAAAGCTTTATTTTGTGCATATGGTTAAAAAAGCTGGCTGTTTTTGTCTTACGTGACAGAGATAATAAAAACCAGATTGCTAAACAGAAGTCACTGTGGCCACACGTGGTAATTACAGCAGCCTGGGTAACTTTTGGAGTCTGATAGAATATATTCATTTATAAAACTGTGTTTTTTTTTTCAAAACTTGTACTTCAAGCGAGCCAAACGATATTGGTCACTATCAGCCACTACCACTGACTGCTGCGATGCAATTTGACATTTACGGCGCTGTCCGTAGTACTGAAACGGAGCGGGGGGGATCGATAGACAGACAGACAGAACTGACAGAAGCTGAACTGACTCAGTAGTAGTGTAGTCACTACTAGATAGTGGAATTTCTAACATTGATAAAATAGCTGGAAAAAATATTGATATTCTATACCATTTTCCATAACAAAGGGAAGAATTGACGCAACATTGAGGTCATGGAATTTCGATCTTTATTAAACAAGGCCAGTGTTTCCCACAGGATTTTACTCTTGTAAACAATTTTGTGTTCTTGTAAACAATTAAATCATAAACACAATGGTCGTATAGATATGAATGGTGATGACACAGCAAAAGTGTGGTAAACGAGACGGGTCAGGTGGGTCGCCGACATCGCCGCAGACCCCTGACACACTGTAGACAGGCCACCACAGTTAAAAGTTGCGCCGGGAGCAGGGAGAGAGGGCGCAGTGGGCGCAGTGGGCACAGATGGCATGAGAGGCGAAGGCTTATAACATGACAACCTGCAAGTTATTGCAGCCGGAGTGAATGAGACGAGAAGACGGCACTGAGAGTGAGAGAGAGGAGGCGGGGTTGTGTGGGCAACGCAGCTGTATGTGTGTCAACTCGCTGTCGGAGAGAAGGCAGAGTTGGTACCGGTGTATCGATAGCGTGGAAAATGAGAACCGTTTCAAATGTTCAGAATCAATATGTATTGAATAATCAATATTTTTGACAACAGTGCAGTATATATCTAAAGTTCCCTATTAGCTAATATAAGCTACCATTAGACACCATAAGCTAGTGGTCATACCAGACCAAGTATGTTAGTAGCAGCACAAGGCCTGGATGTAATGAATGAAGAAATGCTGTGTTTCACTTATGAATCTAAGTTGCAAGAGATTTTTTTTTTCCTTTCAAGGTTTTTTTGTTTTGTTGTTTTGTTTTCAGTGTCTGGATTTAAGAATCTTTGGATTTACTGCATGTAAACCTGTCTGAGCACTTGGCTCCTACATTTCTTAAACGGTTGTTTTGGAGCATATAGCATCTAACGTCGCTAGCATAGTTGTACTAGAGAAAGAGACAAAATAAAAAGTAACTAAAAATCACAAAACAAAAGCTACTCATGATTACAGCGAGTGAAAGGTGAGGTACAAATTGCAGCATAGAGTGTATAGGTGTTGGTTACTTGCTGTAGTGTATCTTACTTTACATATAATGTGGCAGAGTAATTTATCCCATCTACAGTACCTCGGCTGAAAATAACCCAGAGTGCAGAGGGAAGACCCCAGGATATTTACCACACACCAAACCCCAACAGAAGCCCTCCGTCTATCTTCTCTTCTTTGACATACAGGACGGTACACTATTTATCAGTAGTGTGTATAATTCAGGCTGTGTCCAACCACTGTTGCAGCCCCATCCAAGGCCTTCACCGGTCAGTGCAAGGCTGACAAACAGTGACAGATAAACCGTGCAGGCTGCATTCTGCAGCTGCTACACGGCTGACAGCCCCTGAAATGGATTACTAATGGATCAGATGGAGCAAAAAAGACAAACTACCGCAGGAGGTGGTGAACGCTGGGGAAGGCTGCTACCTGTCTGTTTGATTATAGAGAAAGAGAGGGGAGAAATAAAGATAGGGGCTTAGTGAGAGAGGGGAAAGAGGACATAGTGAGTGGTAGGGAGGGGCAGGAATAAAAGAAGAGTGCCACAGCGAGGGGAAGAGGGAGGGAAATGAATAGGAAACCCTGAGAAAGTGACACTTTTGAAAGACTCAGAGGCACTTTGGGGGGAGGGTGCAGTGAACGCTCAGCTCGGTGGGCCTTGGGATAGAAACATCCACTGGGATGGAAGGGAGCGGTTGGGTGTTTTTTTCCTCCAACCTGCAAACACGCCGATGCCTCTGAGGTGTTACCACCACAGAGACAGAAAGCGTCATTAATGTCGTGTCTGCGCTTCATTTCCTGTCAGATCAAAGGTGACGAGGGAGCCGCGTCCTCAAGGCCAAACACGGATTCAAAGACGGAGAGAGCGTGTGCAACATTTTGTACACATGTGCCTCCGCGTCCCCCCGTGTGTCTCATGCTGCACTGCTTTGTAGATTGCGCTGACGCAAGCCAAACGGACGTCACACGGGAGCGTCAGCAGTGTAATGATCTAACTCCTGCAGACCCAAGTTGCACAAAGCTCATTTACAAATCCTCGTCCCCTGCTGCCCCTGGTACCACACAGACAGGATGCCTATGATTATTATTATTAACGGTCTCATTTGTAGGCCTCAAATCCTCCACGGCGAAGGATTTAAATGCAATATCTCGCAACTAATTTGACCTTTTCGGAGCACTACTGCAAGAAGCACAAGAGAATGTTACCCATTTGCCCAGATCTATTTCAGATCTGGATATGCTTTGCATTAATGCTAATATTAATTTCTAACATTAGAAAAAGTCATTGGTCTCCGTTCAATTTAGTATGAAATTCTTTATTGTCATGATTACCAGAATGAACCATTCTGTCAACTGTCCTTGGTGATGCGTTCAAGGACACTCCAACATTCAATATTTGAGAGTTGGCTGCTGACAAACGTTGTATTCTTGAATCGTGTTGTCGCAAAATAAAACCCTGAGGACAATAAACAAGCACAAGGACATTGTGAAAATAATAATTCAAATTTAGTCATTTCTAGAATTAAAAAGGCTCTAAATCCTCCTGGAAGCTGGTAAATAATTTACAGCCCCAAAGTCTGCGGTCACATTAAGCAGTTTTTCATTAATTAAACCAGCAAAACTATATAAATTATAAACTTAGACATTTTTTTGTACATTTTGTACAAGACTTTCAAGAATATTCTAAAATGAAGTGTCATTTTATTATTATTAATAATAATAATAATTATTATTATTTATTTTTTTAATTTATCTATAGAGAAATCATCACATATATTGATACTGGAATTTGGCAGAGAATATATATATATATATATATATTAATATATATACTATATATACACACACACTTGAATATAAAGTATATATACTTTGAAATATTGCAGTCCTTTGTTGCATTCCACATACACCAGACAGTCAATAATAGCCTG
>CAKALU010037301.1:0-51066 GCA_916700995.1 Hozukius guyotensis | reverse complement strand
CACAAAGGTTTTCATTCATGGTTAAATTGCCGCAGTGTTTGTTGAAGTGTTGAAGCTCAGATAACCTCCTATTTGTAGTTTGAAGCAGAAGTTTGATCTCTGCCAAACCGCAAGTGTTTTATTCACCATGAGCCTGATTTTTCCCTAAACTGAACCACATTTTTATTTGTAATGGAAATCTTATTAATTTTATTGCATATATTTACAACTCAGTGTGCAAATTTGTTTGCAAGTCAGAGTCCAACATCTCATCTTCAAGTAGGCGTGTACGCTGGAAGCTTTTGTTTTTCTAATCTGCTTTTAATGGATCAAAATGCCCTTCAAGAAAAAAATGTTACCAAGTCAAATACATGTAAGCACACATCCTCACGAGTTACATAAGAGCTCTGAGCGCTGGTCCACTGCATCGGTTGTTACTTCAAAGACCGAGAGAGAGAGAGAGAGAGAGAGGATGGGGTTTATTCCTCCTCATTCATCTGTCAAGTTCTCCCTCTCTGTTCAAAAAGCTGAGCTAGCGTTTGGTGTCAGCATGTTTAGGAGTGTGTGTGTGTGTGTGTGTGTGAGAGGATCAGATGTCCCCCCAGACAATAAGACGCCCTTATTTAAAACAACTGAGAGCCAGAGAGACGGAGAGAGAAGGAACAATCAAGGAATGAAAGAAGTATTTCTTTTCTTTCTCTGTGACTTTACATTGGACCGAATTCTGGACAAACCTAATCCCACAGAAATGGAAAAATAATTTGAGAGGAAGACATTAGCTTAACATTTAATCAAGGTTTTTTTTCCCACACATTCCAAAGTAAAAGTAATGCCAAAATACTGACATTTTATTCTATACTACCTCCAATCAGTCCTTGTAAACATATGTACTATATATTGGTTTTATACATTTAACACATTATATATACATATAAGAACTCTCCCCGATTATGACATATGGCATTATATAAAATACAATAAATAAATGAATACAAAAAATAAAATAAATTACTAATTATAATAATAGTAATAATTTTAAGTAAATCAATAACTCAAAAAGTATTTAAAAAAATTTAAATAAAGAAACATGTAAATTTGTATTGATTTTATACATTTAACACATTATGTATATATATAAGAACTCTGTCTGATTGTGATATATGGCATTATAAAAAATACAATAAACAAATTAATAAATAATTTAAATTAAATAAAATAATAATAATAATAATAAATGAAAAAGTAAATAAATAACTGAAAAAGCATTTTAAAAAATTTAAATAAAGAAATATGAGAATGTATATTGATTTTAAACATTTAACACGCTATGAATACATATAAGAACTCTCCTTGATTATGACATATGGCATTATATAAAATACAATAAATAAATGAATAAATAAAAAAGTATTTAACAAAAAATTAAATAAAGAAATATAAAAATGTATATTGATTTTAAACATACATAACATACGTAAATTTTATTGAGTTTTATAGATATGCATTGGAAAAAAACATTAATTGAAAACATATATATATATATATGTGTGTATAAAACTAACATTTTAATTAATTAATTAAAAATAAAATCATTACTAATAATGATAATAATTACCCCCCTAAAATAAAAATTAAAAAAATAATAGCAAATGTATGCATGTGTTTCTTGACGCCTTGAACCTCATTTTTGTGCTCCCAGATCTCAGCACAGTGTTATCATAACTGATGCAAATGACGAACAAAATTCCCAAAAAAAGTAATATACTGGAGTTATCCTTTAAGCTGAACCTCCCTATCATCTTTATTCACAGCTCTGAGATGAGCTTCAGCCACGCGCAGCTAAATATTTATTCTGAATCACGGTTGCTACGACCGTAAACATGTGATAACCTCTGAGTGTTTCTGTCTGAGACCAGACAGCTGAAGATTAGTGGTTTCCCTGTATGAACCTTAATTTGAATTCTTTCTGCTTTGTTGATAAGACCTAAACACTAACAGCTGGTCCCAAAGCAGTCCTTTTTTGGAGCATTTCAGGTAGAGAAGGGGTTTAAAAGTCGGGCATTGTAATGCAGTTTACCCATGAATGTACGAACAACTATCACTGGATTACTTTTATACTGAAGACAACTTAAAATGTGATATTTCTCAGGCAGGTTCTGTACTGTACCATATAAGGAGAGTCTTTTTTCTATTATTTCTAAGTGGATTTACGGAGGTTTATTCGTGACTAAGATATCATCAGGAAGTGTAGGTCACACTGACTCTAAAAACACGTGTGCCATGTTAGTGTGTGCAGATTTGACCGAGTTATGACTTCGAGTAGGAGTATGAATTTTGACGAAAATAACTTTCTATAGCTAATCTAGTCTTTCTGCCTCACACACACACACACACACAGAGAAGTCATCAGACTGTGTGCTTCATGCTGTCAGGGGTGTGTATGCAGAGGTCACAAAGTCATGTGTGTTTCTCAAGTTTCTCAGGCGCCTCTCCGCACTCACACATGCATATCACCATAGCAACAGCTGTGAACATACATTTATTGCCCGTGGCAACATCAGACTGTACATATGCATTAAAATGTCAGCGGTTATCTTGTGTGTCCTGCTTCAAGTCAGTATTGACGTTCTCAGTGTTGAACTATACAATCTTTCTCAAAGTTGGACCAAGTTGCCTAAACATAAACTTTAACGTCCATCTTCATATTTTAGTTGCCTCAACTTGAGATTATATATTAATATTGATATTAAATAAATCCGTCTATGTACAAAAAACACATCCAAATAATCAAACAGGATGAGTTTCGCACATTGAAACAGCAGAAAAACATCTTCTCATATCCAGGTGAACAACTTCCCTCATCTCATGTGTCTCTGTAGAGATTCACTATAAAACTTTATTTCTACTGAGACAAAAACATACATCAGATACATCATCAACACAACATATAGCTCTCTCTCTCTCTCTCTCTCTCTCTCTCTCTCTCTCTCTCTCTCTCTCTCTCTCTCTCTCTCTCTCTCTCTCTCTCTCTCACCAGCGTGACTTTTAGTGCTGGTGTTTCTCAAAATTCAATCACATTTTTCATTAACCCCGGGGGAATCATCCCCCCTCACACACACACACACACACACACACACACACACACACACACACTGAGCACGACGCTTCTTGACGATGATAAACATGTTGGAAGTGATTTTTCCATCTGCCTTTCCTTCCTTCCACCATCTGCCATCGCCAGCAACTCTCAGAGCTGCAGCTCTGTTTGTGTTAGAAGAATAACGGCCTCCTCCTCCTTCGTCTCCTCCTTACCTTTCTCCTCCTCCTCCTCCTCCTCCTTCGGCTCCTTCTCATCCACCTTCTCCTTCTCATCTTCCTACTCCTCCTTCTCCTCCTTCTACTCCTCCTCATCCTCCTCATCTTTCTACTCCTCCTTCTCCTCCTTCTCCTTCTTATCTTCCTACTCCTCCTACTCCTCCTTCTCCTCCTCCTAATCCTCCTTATCTTCCTTATCTTCCATCTCCTCCTTCTCCTCCTTCTACTCCTCCTCATCCTCTGTATCTTCCTTCTCCTCCTTATCTTCCTACTCCTCCTTCTCCTCCTTCTTTCCTCCCCCTTATCCTCCTTATCTTCCTTCTCCTCCTTATTATCTTCCCTCTCCTCCTCCTTTCCTTCTCCTTCTCCTCCTGATTTCTTCCTTCTCCACCTTCTCCTCTTCATCCTCCTTGTCCTCCTTCATCTCCTCCTTCTCCTTCTCCTCATTCTTGTCTTCCTCGGCCTTCTCCTCCTCCTTGTCCTCCTTCTTCTTCTCCTCCTCCTTCTCCTCCTTATCTTCCTTCTCCTCCTTGTCCTCCTCCTTATCCTCCTTCTCCTTCTCCTCCTTTCCTCCTCCTTATCCTCCTCGTCCTTTCCTCCTCCTTATCCTCCTTATCTTTCTTCTCCTCCTCTTTCTTATCCTCCTTATCATCCTTCTCCTCCTTCGTCTCCTCCTCCTCCTCCTTCTCCTTCTTCTCCTCCTCTTCCTCATCTTCCTCCTCTTCCTCCTCATCCTCCTCATCCTCCTCCTCTTCCTCCTCCTTCTCTGTCTCCATGCAGCAGAGAAATCCCCCTCTCTCCATATCTGTCCTAGCGGCCCCATTGACCTCGTCCCGTTCTATACATTCATACAGATGTACACTGTAAAATCATTGTGAGACAAATCAGTGGCTTCTTCATCATTTGAGCAGCAGATGAAACTCCGTCCCAACAGAGCCGGTTTAACTCTCCTCACACACGATGGCAGCTGATATACTGATACCGTTCACTCTGCTCCATAAACTCTTCAGCCTGTTTTAAAGCCAGAGAGTCGTGTTTAGCTGTTTGTCTGTGTCTGTCAATCAGCTGAGTGCAGCAGTGTGGTAGACTGGCGGGGATGCTGAGGGAAGGAGATTAAATATAGTCTGTAAAAACTGCCTTTTATCTGATGTTTTGGCTTCCTTCAGTAGGGATACCCGTTTGTGTGTGTACGTGATTGACAGTGTGGGTTCTTGAAATTTTCAAGTCAGTATTTTACCACAAAAATGGTCTATTAATATTTGATGGGTGAAGAAAAGAGTCTTTGTGAAGAGAGATTTCAAGTTTGAAGGGAGGTGGGAGAGCAGGAAAACATTTTAGAGCTGGGATGCAAGGACCAGAGAGGAAGAAATGACATTAAATCTGATCATATAATCCAATACATACCACATTAAACAACAAAATAATCTACAGTACTAGAGGACTGTTCTGTTGTATATACAGTATATAATCAGTTCAGTACATAGCAGAGAGCCGACGGTGCTGTTTGTCCAGTGGAAGAGTGGCGCCATCCACAGTTTAAGACTTTAAACAGCACTTTTCTTCCACAATAAATAGTAATGAACTGTACTGCACATGACGACAAATTGAAGTTAAAAGCAAATTAAAGCGTCTTTGTAAGATCAAAAAGCTTCAACACTCCTTGATGTAGATTCTCCAAGTTTCTAGATCCGTTATTACAATTCAAAGCGCTAAAGGCTCTTCTAAGAATTTAAAAAAGATGTGGGAGCCTTTATTTGCTTTTGCAGAGATGAGACCCCATTTTATCTTAGCTACTTGTTAATTTTTTGTTTTGACCTGAAGGGTGACCCACAAGCGCTTTAACATTATTTTCATTTTTGTGTATGAAAAAGTAATAAACAAAGTGCATAAGAAAATTCAAAGTGTTTTACGGGTGACCGATAAGACAGTTCAGATATAAACAGTAAAGCAATTGGAGACAGAAAAACAAATGATTAAAGTGAAATAATAAAAAGAGAAAATTAAATAAATAAATGCAATAAAACATTTAAAACAAGACAAAAAATATAAATTAAATAATGGTAGAAATCACTTTAATCAAAAGTTTAAAAATGTCAAAAGTAGTTGGCTGACAGTAGTTTATATTTAAAGATATTAAAAAAATGTCAACGTTAATTAAACATTATTATTATTATTATTATTATTATTATTATTATTTATTTAATCTTTCTTTTGTCAGGCAGTCTCATTGAGGTTAATATCTGTTTTACTAATGTATCACTTTAAAAAAACTTAAACTTAAAACTTAAACGTAAACTTAAAAACTGAAAAAATAAAATAAAATAAAAAACTCTTAAAAAAAACTTAAACGTAACGTTTTATTTCCTCTAATACGTGTAATCCCTAAGGGTGCCTAGGGTGTCCTGAAAGGCACCACCAAATAAAATGTATTATTATTATTATATACAAATATGTATAAATGATTTGTAGTGAGAGGAGCCTAAAGGTCCAGTGTGTAACATTTTGGTGGATCTATTAGCAGAAATGGAATATAATATTAATAACATTTTTTCTTTAGTGTATAACCTGAAAATAAGAATTGTTGTGTTTTCGTTATCTTAGAATGAGCCGTTTATATCTACATAGGGAACAGGTCCTTTTCACGGAGTTAGCCACCATGTTTCTACAGTAGCCAAGAACGGACAAACCAAACACATTCACGTTTTTTTGTTTTTTTTGTTTTTGCGTCGTTTGTTTCTTGCAATCTGCAACCTCACCACTAGATGCCGCCAAATCCCACACACAGCACCTTTAAACATGCAGAATGGTCCTTTTAAGACAACATTATCAACAAGCCAAAAACAGGCCTCAACTCATCCTCCAGTGCAGAGGACACGCTGTCTCTGCCTGAGTGGAATCCTTCAGTATTACGTCATGCTGTTATAACAGCGAGGACCGAGGAGGACCCACATTGTCTTTGTTGGGGAAATATGTCTCTTGATGAAAGGGATGTGGTGCGGTGCAGGGTACTACACGTGTAGAGCTCAGTTTGACATTCATGTAGGTAGATAGAAAGATAGATAGATAGATAGATAGATAGATAGGTAGGTAGGTAGGTAGGTAGTTGGGTGGATAGTTAGTTAGGTGGTTGGTTGGTTAGTTAGTTCACCTCAGTAGAAATGTGTCTTTGGCTTCTCCAAATACAGCAAAGGTACATACAATACAAATAACACAACACACCATTAAAACATACAAATCCCTTGGGGCCCTAAATGGACAGCCAGACATTAGCAGCCCAATCTCGTAGTGGATGTGAGGTATCTGTAGTTATCTGTTTAGCCAGGTGAAGTTGATATCTCTTGATTAGTAACTTCCTGCCACTGAGAAACATGCTCACGCGAATGAAAGCAGAAAAAAAGCTTGCATTGTCATTGCGAAGAAGTAATCAGTAGAGTTTCCAGTGTTGCTAATGATGTCAGCTACTGTGTTGTTGTGTTTTTTATAGCAGCGACTGAGGGTGGAAATGACTGAAAGAGAATGGAAACTGATGAGAAGCCAAGCTGCTCCAAAAGTGGACCGCCTGAGCCAAAAGAGAGATGGACGGTCAACTTCAAATACATGGTGAGTGATGGGACTGGCTTCAAATACTGTACCTTTGATTCCATGCTGCTGCTTAGTTTGCTGCACATTAGCACCATCTACTGGCTGGATAGAGCAACAGCAGCAATGTAGGCTGCTGTGAGATACAGGGTTTATTGGTTGGCATCAAATATACGCTCGAGGCATGGATGAAACATTTAACAAAATAAATCACCTGAGACTAAGAGAGTTAGAGAGGGTGTGAGAAGTATTTATTGAAGTGCCTCTAGAAATAGACAAAAAGCAGGAAGTGCTGTGATAAATATGTGATAATATGAACACATGCACACAAATCAATAGTGTTCCTGATGTAAGCCAGTCCACTGTAACTTCACACTCAGTTCCACACAGTTTATGGCTTATAGTTTATGAAAAGTGCAAAATCATGGTGTGTGTGTGTGTGTGTGTGTGTGTGCAGAAAGTAGGATTTTGCTGTCATGTAAGGTCACCCCGTTTATGGTAATGGGTAATGAGGTGGTCACGGTCAACACACAAACACACAAAAAATTAAACCAGCAAATAAAATCATTTGCATGCTTTTATGCAGCAACCCAATAAAATTAAATAAAAAGTCATGCAAGCTTAAATTAGAGTTGCATACACACATTTAAATAACAAAAACAATACACATGCAGGCGCACACACACAGTGCAGAGTCAGGCAGCGTCCACGTTCTCATGACTCTGGTTTATATTAACTGTGCCTTTGTATGTGTGTAAATATGTGTCTGTGTACCAGATGCATGTCAGGTCCAACAAGCTGCATCAGTGTTTGTCCTAATTGGGAAAATGTCAGTGTGACCTTTTGGGTTTACTCCTCAATCCATGTGCTCAAACTAATAGAGTGGAACAAAAACACGTTGAAGAATAACAGAAGACTTTTTTTTTATCAGGAAGTGGTGATGAAGACTGCTTTTAGATATCTTCGTTGAACATAATATGTGTCTGAAAAAAGTACATTGGTTTACTTTGAAGCTCTATAACATCGTTGGCACTTAAAGCTGCAGTGGGTAAAAATGGAGCAAATATGATTTAAAAAAGTGATTTTTATAAAACGGTCACTATATCCTGACAGTAGTGCATGAGACAGGTAATCTGAAAAAAAAATCATGTGCCTCTGTGTCCTCCGGTGTCCTCCGGTGCTCCTAACGTCATCTGCAAGATTTCACAGACCGGATGAAAACAAGCAGTCAGAGCTGATCTGGCATCTGCCGTCCAGCTTCCGTCTATGAGACCACTGATCAAATATGAATCAATATTATGTGACGTTAATGCCTATTTCTCGCCTCAAATGTTTTCAGAAACATCTTGTAGTGTACTGTTTAGCTGTAAAATGAGAAAGTTTGTGACCCTTATTCTCATAATATTACAACTTTTTTTTCTCTTAAACTTATGACTTTATTCTGATAATATTACGACTTTTTTTCTCTTAAACTTATGAGTTTATTCTGATAATATTACAACTTTTTCTCTTTTAAACTTATGAGTTTATTCTGATAATATTACGACTTTTTTTCTCTTAAACTTATGAGTTTATTCTGATAATATTACAACTTTTTTTCTTTTAAACTTATGAGTTTATTCTGATAATATTACGACTTTTTTTCTCTTAAACTTATGAGTTTATTCTGATAATATTACAACTTTTTTTCTTTTAAACTTATGAGTTCATTCTGATAATATTACAACTTTTTTTCTCGTAAACCTATGACTTTATTCTGATGTTATTACGACTTTTTTATCGTAAACCTATGACTTTATTCTCGTAATATTACGACTTTTTTTCTCTTAAACTTATGAGTTTATTCTGATATTACAACTTTTATTTCTCGTAAACCTATGACTTTATTCTCGTAATATTATGACTTTATTCTCGTAATATTATGAGTTATTTTTTTCCCTCAATGTGGCTCCAATACTCTGTCGTATTGAAGGAATCTGAGACCAAAGATTTTCATTGCCAATGACTGCTTTGCTGGAATTGACAAATGACAGATAATGAACCTTGAACCTTAATACTTGTACATATTGTACAAAAAAAGAGACTATCAACTATTAACCTGCATATCATCATCATCATCATCATCATCATCATCATCATGATCATCATCATCCTCCTTCTCCTCTAGGAGGTAACCCACAAATTGGGAAACTCTCGCGAGATGTTGCAGGTTAGGCATTGATCTGGGCTAGTTCAGGTAGGATAGGTCTTTTGCAGGTTTTTACCAGGTTTCGCAATTTGCCTTCTGGACACGACCCCCCTTCCTCAGAGTGTGAGCATCGTGTGTTTTCCTTTTGGTGGGAGGAGGCTCCAGCTCCTCTTCATACAGAGACCTGCTGGTTCTCCAACAACCAGTCTGACAACCGAAACTTTCCACAGCAGACAAACTGGGAGAGACACGGAGGAGATCCACGCGCCCACCAGGTGAGTCTCACCTGAGATTAAATCCTATTAAATATATGTCACTTGCTGTAATTGATTAATTGAATTTAGAGAGTTGTGTCTGTGCATGTTTGTGTAACTCTTGTCACTGCTAATGCCCACAGTCACACTTATTAACATGTGATTTGAATATTGTAGTAACACAGAAAGGAACATGAATGTCACTGATAAATAAATATTGTAAGATTATCATGAGGCTGGAAAAAATGCAATGAAAATACATACACTATATGATTGATAATCCAAATTAGTGATAACAATGTAAAGCCAGCAAACACTTTTTAATATTATAGGAAACTGTTCATTATAATCTCAATTGCAGTTCCAAAGAAAGTCCCTAATTACAGTAATTTTGGATAAATAATAATAATATAAATAATCATTAATACTTTCAGTACTGCAAAATGTCCCTTTTGAAGTATTACAGTAATATTAGATAAATAATAGAAATTAAAACAGCATATATTTTACCATATTTTGTATAGAAACTACAGGAATATAAGAAATATCAAAATTGTATTGCTATTTATTTTTATTTATTATACTTTCAGTACCACAAAATGTCCCTTTTGAAGTATTACAGTAATATTAGATAAATAATAGAAATTAAAACAGCATATATTTTACCATGTTTTGTATAAAAACTACAGGAATGTAAGAAATATCAAACTTTTAAACCCTACGTGGTCCATCCACATATGTGTCTTCATTTATTTGCATATTAAGATGCCTCATCAGAAGTTCATCTTCATCATTTTTAGTTTAATGACCTTGTGCCTTTCCAACGTATCTCCACCGAACTCGAACCTGAGCAGAAGTCTAATTGGCAGGTGGTAACACCTGTTGGTGCATTTGAGGTGTTAGATTCCCTCAGAGAACAAAACGTGTACAAACATACGATCAAAATTTCTGTAAATCTCATGGTTTAAATTGAAGCCATATTGTTGAGAGAGCAACAGTGAATCCCTTTGTTCAATGAAGTGAGGTGTCATGTAAAAAGCTGTAGTCTATGACTATAAATGGCTACGAAATCCCCCTGCAGGTGCAAATCTTGTTTGACAGAGACTCTACGAGGGGGGAATGGCCTCAGTTGCCTCGTTGAAACTTGAAAGGACAAAACCACTATTTACCCAACATTCGCCTCGAGAAGTCTAACATAGAAATACAAATTTTTTTAAATCAATATTGATTTTACTGCAAGTAGCATCGGGGTTAAAACCCTGCACATGGCAACCGTTTACACTAGTACAACATTTTCATGCTGCCAGCGCAGAGCTAAAATAAAGCCTGTGTGGAGGGATTTTCCAAAGACTTGTACGCATTCATACAGTCAACCTAAGCTGTCCGAACACGAACACACAGCAAAAGGAAACAACTGTGGAAACTATGGGAAATATGAGCCGTCACTACAATAGTACAATCAGTAAGAAGCCTCATTTTGATCCACTCCGTTAAAGTGTTTTTTTAAATCTAGCTCAAACTGAAAAAAATGAGAGAAAGTAGGCCTACAAACCGGGTGCATTAAAGGACCAAGAGAGTAAAAAGCATCCTGTGCTCCTCTTACATCTTACTTGTTCTACCTGTTTGGATTATTTGTTCTGTATAGTGGAATAAACAATGGACTAATGTTATAACGTTATACAGCAGGCTGAGCAGGGACAACTGGTGAGTGAAACATCCACATTTAGTCTTTATTAAATTATAGTTATGAAGAAATCAGTCCGACTGTTAGATTAATGTGTGGTTTAACTCCCTGTTTACTGGATCTCGGCACCTGTCTGTGTGCGCATTTTGACCCTGGCACGAGCAAGACGCAGGGCGTGCCTGAGGAGTTATCTGTAGCCTCCAGTACCTCCTCATTTCACTACTGAGGAGTTATCTGTAGCTTCCAGTACCTCCTCATTTCACTACTGAGGAGTTATCTGTAGCCTTGCTCTTGGCTATATCGTATGTTATTTCCAGTAAATATCACAATATAAAACGTGGGTTTTCTGTTTAAAGAGTAGGCTACAAATGTAGGAATATAACAACTAACCCATCTTTGAAGTGGTTACGTCTCCAGCTGCAGTCTGATCTGGAGCTCACAGCTGATATGTACATGGTTTGTTTACATGACGTAACAGAAGTGCAGATTTAACGTATTCAGTGCGGACAGAGAGCGTCAGATGCGCGATGCAGCGCGATAGTCGGACGCTCGCATCCAGTTAGGACACGGTGTTAGTTTATAGCCTGTTTTTGTGGACATAACAGCATGTGTATGCGTCCGTGCGAGCCTGTGCGCATCAGTGACAGTATGTATACACCTCTCTGTCAGTTTATTACTTTCATGAAACATGGTAATGTTAAATATACACTTCATAAAGGCTATATGAGGTGAAAAAAAATGCCCCCCCTGTCAAAGCTGATTGCCCGTCCGCCCCTAACACTCTGGCGCCGACCCTGCCAGCAACAAACACAAACACCAGCCCTGATGCAGGACCATCATACTACGGTACAAGTTTCAAGGCTAGTGATATCATTGCTAACAGAAAATACAGCCAGTTATTACTACAGAGCAGCTGAGATGGGACAGTACACCAGCTTGTATTTGGAAAATTCCACCCCAGAGCCTTAGTTTCCATGTTACCGAGGCTTTTGGTGCCAGAAAATTAATTACAATTTAGTCTCCTACAATAATAAACCAACTATTTTGTTGTCAAACAAAACAAGACATTTGAAGATCTTGCGTTGTGATTTTTCACAATTTTCTTACATTTTTAACAATTTATCGATTTAAGTGAGAAGATAATTGGCAGGATAATGAATAATTAAATAGTTACCTGCAGCCCTATACCCTAATGCCCCAGACCTTCTCTTTTAAAAGCAACAGCAGCACCAACATGCTAACATGTTCAGTGGTAATCATGCTTGATCTTCAAGCTACTATGAGGAACTTTCATTTGTTGATTTTGGCGGTCCCTGTGGACAAAAGCGGTGGTGTTTCAGGGATGGTTGCTGCCGGAGGCCCCGCTGGAGTCTGAGCTGAAGGAGTTTCTGGTGAACCTACGTGCCATAAATTGTTTTGTCTGATCGGACCCGATTACAAGCATTCGTTTGGCATTCAGGTACTTCACTTGCAATTTGCTTATGAAGACTTGACTTGATTTGATACTAATCAGTGGTCAAACCAGCCCAGTCTGCACACTGGAGACGTCAGTCTGAATGATACCACCGCACTGAGCTGTGGGGCTCTTATATAATCTGTTCCCCTTCGGGGTGACATCAGAGCTGCTCTGTCACTCTTAAAGGACAGCCTGGCAGAAAGGATTAACTGCTGACTGCTCCACTACTCTTAGACTCCGCACAGACAGCTGTTTGTCATTCCCATATCTCCTCCACCCTCTGAAAAGGCCACGGAGAGATGAGGAAACATGGGATTTATGAAAGGCTCCGCTGTGCAGGTGCATCGGAAAAGACAAGACAGGGAAAGAAAAGAAACATGTTTTCTGTGTTTACACAGCTTGCAGGGGTCTTGACATAACCAGGGGTTGCATTAATCAAGACGTTTCCTCTGTGTACCAAACTGTATAAGCCTTAATGTATATTTGTTGAATATTTGAATAATTTTGTTTGTACATTTGCGTTTGTTGCAGGATCCAGATGACAATGCACCGCCATTCAGCAAACTGCAACCTGCATTGATTCCCAAAGCTGAGGTTAACTACAGAGGAACATTTATCTCGGATATATATGATGATTTTGTCGCCCAGCTGAATACCACTGTTTGACACCCTAAAATCAGATTAAAAGTGGACTTAAATTAGTAGTTCCAGTGTATCTGCACTTGCGTTTTATATCTAGGGTCTTAACTAGATATAAAGTGCAAAGTTATCTTCAAAAAACGCAGCATAAAAGTGCTCAAACATGGCGGCCACTATGGAGGCGGCAGACATCTCCGTCGTAGCAGTCTACTTCATCCTGGTGCTGGCGATCGGTTTCTTCGCCATGAGGAAAGCCAATAAGAACACGGTGAGCGGCTACTTCCTCGCCGGTCGCTCCATGAATTGGGCGGCTGTGGGAGCGTCTCTATTCGTCAGCAACATAGGAAGCGAGCATTTCATTGGACTAGCTGGATCAGGTGCTGCTAGCGGGCTCAGCGTGGCTGCGTGGGAGTTAAACGCTCTCTTGTTGCTCCAGTTGTTGGGCTGGATATTTATCCCGGTGTATATCCACTCCGGAGTCTACACCATGCCGGAGTACCTGTCCAAACGGTTCGGCGGGAACCGACTGAAATTGTATTTTGCAGCGTTATCTCTCATCCTGTACATCTTCACCAAGCTGTCCGTGGATCTCTATTCCGGGGCCTTGTTCATTCAGGAGTCCTTAGGGTGGAACATGTATTTGTCAATCATCCTCCTCATCGCCATGACAGCTTTGCTGACGGTCACTGGAGGTCTGGTCACCGTCATCTACACGGATACGGTCCAGGCGTTCCTCATGATCGCCGGAGCACTCTGCCTCTCGGGCATCAGCCTCTACAAAGTGGGAGGATTTGAAGGTCTTTATCGATCTCCTTTATGCATGAACCATTAATGTTATCAATTAAACTGCAATTTGATCTGCATACTGTGCTAAACCACGTCCTGCCATGTCATTTTAAGGGGTGTGGACCAAGTACATGCAGGCTTCTCCAAACATCACCGCCATCTTGCTGTCTTCACCCAACCTGACGTATTCTGAGTCCTGCCACCTCCACCTCCACCCGAAGCCAGATGCTCTGAAGGTGCTTCGAGGCCCGAGGGATCCAGACCTGCCTTGGCCCGGTTTCTTACTGGGTCAGACTCCTGCCTCGATTTGGTACTTTGACTTCCTAACTGGTTCCATGTAGTGCTTATATACGTTTGTGTGTGTCCAAAAGAATCTGAACCCACCTGGGGAGTGAACCAGTGTCCTTGCTATACACGAATCCAAGGAAGTACTGGGATTAACGAAGTCACCATTACTGCGGCGGCGTCTCCCTACAATACCTGCACTTTTGAATGCAAGCTGTCCTAAGTGTACGAATTTCTACTTTTACTTTCTATGTAACGTTACTTTTGACAACGATGTGTAGGAGTTCGGGAAGAACCTGAGCAGTTCTCAGCTGCCTAGCCTGAAGCGTGATTTATGATTGCTGCATCTGCGAGGGTCGCAAGTAGCCAAAGTGACGTCACGCCATCAGACACGGCCCTTCGCCGGGGTTTCCGTTCGGCAGGTTTTCACCTGTCCGTGCACATCCAAATTTTTCTAACTACGGGGACGCGGATGAACGAAGAAAAATGGAGAACCTTGAGGAGCTTTGAGGATGCTGGTTTGCTGCGAGGGGAAACCTGCACGGAGAATAAAAGATTCAAACGTTTCTTGATCACGATTCCATTTCAGCTCATGTCTGTGCGACTGTCCTTGTGGAAAGTATAACCAATGCTTAACATGCTGAAACAAGTAATGTCAGTTAAAACTGCTCAGCTAACAATAGCTAACAACGTTAAGTCTCGTGGATACATTTAGTAAATTATGGTCCCATTTAGAGTCAAATAGACCATAAAGCAGGGGATGCTTTAGGGCGTGGCTACCTTGTGATTGACAGGTCGGTATCACGGCGTTGTCCGTGTTTTCGTCTTAGATCTGAAACCCTTTCACAGTGTGTTTTCAGTTCATGAAAGTTAATTGCATTTTGGTTGCCTAAAAATCTTTTATTCAGCGTTCGGTTGTACTTAGCTCCACCCACTCGTGTCACTTCTGGTTGCAAAAAACCAAGATGGCGACGGCCAAAATTCCGAACTCTAGGCTTCAAAACGGCAGTCCACAAACCAATGGGTGACGTGACGGTGACTCCGTCCACTTCTTATATACAGTCAATGAGCGGAACACACAAAGCGGTCGCCAGATTCGTCTATAATGCTACTAACTTTGTAGAGGACTAATTGTTAACTCTACGCGTCCTTTCTGTGTGTTCCAGGTACTGGTGTGCAGATCAAGTGATTGTACAGCGGGTTCTGGCAGCGAAGAACATCGCCCATGCCAAAGGTTCTACTATCATGGCTGGCTCTCTGAAAATCCTCCCCATGTTTATCATCGTCATCCCAGGTAGATCCATTCATTGCTTTTTGAGTACACCTAAAATCATGACTGTGAGCTCACTAAATAACGGATTTATTTATCGTCACGATTTCCAGGGATGATTTCCAGGATCTTCTTCGCTGATGAGTTGGCGTGCATCAGCCCGGAGCACTGCGTGGAAGTGTGCGGTTCTGCGACCGGCTGTAGCAACGTGGCTTACCCGCGGCTCGTCATGGCGGTGATGCCCGTCGGTCTCCGCGGCCTAATGATGGCCGTCATGATCGCCGCTCTAATGAGCGACTTGGACTCCATCTTCAACTCCGCGAGCACCATATTCACGTTGGACATTTACAAGATGCTGCGGAAGCAGGTGTCGACCAGGGAGCTGGTGATAGTCGGCAGGTTGTTTGTGGTCTTCATGGTGATCGTCAGCATCGCGTGGGTGCCGGTCATCATCGAGATGCAGGGCGGCCAGATGTTCTATTACATCCAAGAAGTAACAGATTACCTGACTCCACCCATAGCTGCTCTCTTTTTGCTCGGCGTCCTGTGGCATCGCTGCAACGAGACGGGCGCCTTCTGGGGCGGGATGGTAGGGTTCGTCCTCGGGGCAACGCGTCTAATTTTGGCGCTCGTTTACCGCGAGCCCCGCTGCGACGAGCCTGACGAGCGGCCGTCTTTCATCAAAGATGTTCATTTCATGTATGTGGCGGCCGTCTTGTTTTGGGTGTCGGCTTTGGTGACTGTGGTTGTGAGTCTCTGCACTCCTCCGCCCACAGAAGAACAAATCAGAACCACGACCCTGTGGGGATTAAACAAGAGAAAGAGACTAAAAGAGCAGGAAAAAGAGAAAGCTGGAGAAGAGATCATTGCTTTGAAGCCTCTAAACCACGCGATCCTGAATGGAAACAGTTTGCTCGGTAAAGAAAAGTGTCAAGAGCAGTCAGACAATGGTGGTGCTATCCCAACCAGTGACAAAGAATCACACCCAATTGCTGACCCTAAAATGGTGGAAGAGGAAGAGGAAGGCTTCCTTGGAGGAGGAGGAGTGGAGGGTGGGAGGTGTATGAAGGCTTTAGAGTGTTTCTGTTGCTTCCACGGGAAGCCGTCCGAAGCTCAGGTCCTCACAGTCCAGCAACAGGAGAAGATCGTGGACGAGCTTCTCCACGAACCTCCACGAGCCAGAATCCTCCTGAACACAGCGCTGGTGGCGATTTGCTCTGTTGGGATCTTTCTCTATATCTATTTCTCCATTTAGGCTTGTTTAATTCCAAGCAGTGGGACACGTCCGTCCACCAACTACAAGCAGGAATGGTCTGGTACAGCGAGCTGGTCATTGCTGTGAAATGAACCCCGACAGGGCGATGCGGCACCCTTGACACAAAGTATTTCGCCCTGAAGGGGTTTATTTCACAATAATGACCGGCTAGCTGTACATTATCCCGCTCATTACACGGCTACTTACTTAAGAAATCAATAATTTCACACAAGAATGGTCTACATCAGAACTGCGTCCATAGCAACGGTCTGCTATAAAGAAATAATAGATCGCTGTGATTAACTAATCAGAATCAAGTATTCAACAAAGCCGTGGAATAAATTTGGATAGAAACCTGGCTACTTTGTGAAAGTTACAAAAGTAGATGGATCCAGACGCCGAAAAAAAGCACTTGGTTTGAAGCATACTGAACCCTTTTAGGGGGCACTTTTTATGAAGATGAAGTACTGTTGATAGTCTTTTGATCAATTTCACTGTATCATAACTTCCACTGAAGGAAATAAAGTAATCCTCTTTTTATAGGGGACTATCGGGATTCCCCTCCACAGACTTTAGGAGATGAGTGCAAATGTTTGGTAGCGTACAGCACCAAAACTTGGCATTATGGTGGTTAATACCATTCATCCACAAAATTAAGAAAACACACCCCACCGTCCACCATCTGCTGTGGTTAAACAAACATGCACTTCATCAACATTAATAATCACATCCAGACATAAGAGCATTTTAATGTAAACCATATTTTTACTCCACATTGTATCAATTAGTGGGGAACGCAACGCACAAGAGTGTATATAGCAATAGGTGCAACGTAACACTTTTTTTTAATATTTTGTACTACACAACGTCACCTGTCGTATCTCCATTTGCTGTGTGGGATGTGTACATACACTAGGCGCTATATAACATCATTGTGTAACGCCTGTTTTAGAGTTTTTAGGAGAATGGGCCGTTAATGGAAATGTATAAATGATCCCATTATGTTTTGCTTTTTCTTCTCCGTCTTTTATATTGAAAGGGTAGTAGAGTAAGGCCATGTTATTATAACATGATACATACTATATATACTGCTCAAACAAGTGTTGAAAAGTAAAGTGTTCTAAACAGGGTTTGATGGGAAAATAAGGTTTTTTTTTCCCTACACCTGTCATACAACTCCAAGGGTGTCTTCCACTCAATGTTTTTTTTATGAAAGTAATTGTGAATTACGGTGTTATTGTGTTAATTTGTAAGAACTGATGTTGAGCCTGATTTCCAATGTGAAGGAGAGGGCTTGGGATGAGTTCCTCGCTCTCTCCTGGATGGATCCAGTGAATATATTGTTTAACACTGAATGAAGTTTATTCTATGAAAGACAAACTGATTCAGTCCAAATCACTTGAGTGGTATTTCTCAATGTGGCTATTGTGAGGATTTTGATAAAGTTTCATTGGCTGTAAAATGCTTGTACAGGTGCATTGTGGGATTACTTGGCTACAAAAAGTCATTTTTGAGGGTGTCATGACATTAAAAATATGCTCTTGTTAGCCTATTCTTGCATGGTACTGAACTTGATACCACTCATCACTCGGCTATCTCTTAATGGAAAGAGGACATCAAACCGGTTGCTCTGGTCTACAGACAATGGCTGTTATGAATTATACGCTGTATGAACACCCACCCTGTTCTGTCGGTTGGTTCAAATTTCTCAACATCTATAAAATGAATTGGAACACATTTTGGCACAGACGTTGGCACTTCCCAGCAGCCCGTTCTCATTCCAACCGACACTTTGTCACTGCCGTTGGCGTTCGATACCGCCACACAAAACAGCCTTTAGTGCCGGTATTAAACGCAAGTGCTTGCATGCTTACACGCTAAACTAAAACGGTGAAAATGGTTGATTTTATACCTGCTAAACATCCGCATGTTAGCATTATCATTGGGACCATTATGCCCCCAGTTTGTAATGCTGGCTTTTCTTTTGTTAAACTTTTTTCAAAAATGCAAATGTTGGCTTGTTATCGATGCCGTCTTATCTGTTTGTCTTTCAGGGAAACGTCATGCCCTCTGGGGCTTCAGTTATTTACAAAAGGGCGAGGCATCATACGGGGACACGACTCATACATCTGAACACATAAAAATGTCAGTCAGGTATTCTTTATTACCGTAGAGATTGCTTAATTCTGATTGGCCTAAAATCAGGCCTGTGCATTATTTCCCATAGTAGCTCAGAAACAGAGCCCTTATCAGTCTATTTATTATGATAGACTGATAACGCTGATATACAAGACTGATATGATTATATCAGTTTATATATATGTTATGAACACAATCTAATCTGTGAGATTACTATAGATAATGCACTCCTTCATATATCCTGGTTCTCTTTACAGTTACTTGCAATTTATAAAACATATTTTGGACATTGCACCCATTACTAGCTGCATGTATGTAGTTATTCACTGTAAATCTACATATAAGCTGTAAAACAACTAAATGTGAAAGTAGAACTTCTGCCTGAAGGCAAGGATCTATAATGACCCAGCAGGTCGTGGTATGTGGTATGTGAAGCATACGTCTAATCCTCCAGTGAAAGACATAACAAGCAAACATGCCTCCAGTCAGTCAGACAGTTAAGATGACATTAAAAACAGACTCTCTGCCTCAGTGGAAAGTTACAGACTAGAAGTGGAAAGTTACTGGGTAGACACACACCGCACAGTTTTTTTTTCTTTCTTTCTTTCTTTTGGTGTCTTCAAGTTCCTAATCCTCAATACAGGCTGCTGAAGAAAGTGATAGGAAAAGTGAATACAGGTGCCAAAGTAATGGAAGCAGTTTTTACGAATAAGTAATGAGGAAGTTAGTTAAAAACGTTAAAATATTTTGAAAATATGATGTGCTAAAGTATGTAAAATCAGAGCACAAAGTTTGTAGAAACTGAAACAGTGACAACATTTTGTTACTATTATCATCAACAATGGCAAACATTCACAATATCAGGACCCTTATACTGACGTGGTGCTTTTGGATATCAGCGAATAGACGGTCCTGAGGGAGTTAATTAATTTGAGAAATTTTTATGGAACTGCGTAAGCTGCATTGTGTCTCCAAACCCCCAAAGACTGGCACCACATAAACAAGTTGCATAACCGCAGTTTGACAACGGGACATTCTGTCCCACCCATGAAATTTCAAATAATCCATGCACAAAATACTAAAACACGCACTTGTTTTGTACTTGTCCTGAGCCAAAATGTATATGTAGTTGTAGAAAAAGTGGTTCCAAAATATTATTTAAAACACCAAATAGCTCTCTCGAGCATTTTTCTCTTGTCTCACCTTCATGATGACCAAATTGTGTGTCAATTCGTACAGTTAAAATAAGTTTTAAATCTACTTTTTTTTGTATGATTTTGTTGATATATGTCTCTTGTAATTGTTAAGACAATGTGTTTAATCATTAACATATTTTAAATAACAGTAATTATGCACTGAAGTTGTGTACCGAAACCTATTTAGTCTGGCACAGGAAAAGAAAAAACAGTGAGTCAGATGACACACAGGAAATGACATCATCGAGCCATGTGCTAATACCATGGGTAAATCCTTTCTTCTATTTTTCATATTTTTCCAATCTCTTCAGCCTTGATTATGTGCATCACTCTAACAAACTCATATTATCAAAATAAGACAAATTGATTTCAAAGTTTTCTTTCTTTATTTATATATCTGAGTTTGTCCTTAACCTTGACAATAACATTACATTCCACGGCTATTATCTATTCCTGAGAAAAAGCTAACATTAGTATTGATTTGCAACCCTGTTACCGTAGTTAGAGTAACATATAAAAAAACATGACTATTGAAAAGTTGGGTAGGATGGATTTCAAAACCTGCTTACATTGATATAAATCAAGTCTTATTTTGAATTAAATGAGTATTCAATGTGAATGTAACTTTTTTTTACTTGATGCTAAAGGATTTATTAAAAAATATTAATTTAAAATATACTTTTCAGGTTCAGTAGAGTATTGGTAACAGGGATGTGCCAAGCATAGCACACAACAAATAAAACATCTCATGAAAAGTGTACCTTTGATGCCTGCGCTGGATGAAATTATTTGATGGTTTATTAGCTGTCTTTCTTAAACGCATAACAGAAAATTAAATGCCTAAATTGTCCTCCAATTCTAGAGTGACCCCAATATTGTATTAAAACATTGAATTTCCAAAGGAAACATCCCTGTCCTGTGCCAAAATATCACACCAGCACCAGGCAAACAACCATTAAAAACAGACAGTTTGGTCTCTCAAACATATACAGAATGTAGAGGATGATGAGCTGTATAAATACTAACCTGTTCTTCAACAGCAGCTACAATTTGACCACTGAATTCACTTCCTGTGTGTGTGTGTGAGGGAGGGAGAGAGTATAAAATTAGCGACCCAATCGGAGCTGACAATAAATCACAGAAAATATGTGTTTGTGGGTCACAGTTTAAAACCTACGACATGCATTCATAGAATGTTTAATATTGGTGGACCACCAACCCCCAACCAATATGGTAAACCAGTTGTTGGCATCAAAAAACATCTAGGCAAACAGTGTGAGTTGTAGAAGTGCATCAGAAAAAACACCAGCACAACTTCCACTTGTTAGCCTGCTTGACGGATTAAAACTGGTGGAGTTCCCTTTAATATGCACTTCTTATGAATTCATGGGAAAATAATGATGTTAAGGAAATAATAGAAAGCAAAGAGGTGGTTTAGTTCGCAGTTCAATTCCTGCTTGAAGCCTTTTGTTGCATGACATCACCCCCTCTCTCTATGTGTTTACAGGCTGTCCATACTATCAAATTTCATCTTCCATCTGCTGTGCATATCATTTACAGAGATAAAACTGTTCAGCGGTGCAATGGCTCGATGCCAAACACGTATGATTGCAAAAACAACATGTGTCACGTATTCTTTGAACTGGTTCTGGGAATATCAAACACAACACTGAGGGCAAAGCAAAGCAACACTGTGGAAACTGTTGTTATTCATTTCCACCACAAGTGGGAAGCCTTTCTCCAAACCCACCCCGCAACCAGTTGACATGTGGAGAGAGATCCTGACATGAACAGGGAGTTCCCATTCATAAACTGCACTGTGCTGAGCTATAGATAGCTGTTTGCATGCTATAAAGGGCTGAGGAGTGTGAGGTTAAAAAGTTCCCCCACATGACACATTCAATATTTGTTAAAAATCTATGACGAGAGCGATGAGTTAAAAAAAGAAACACACACAAACTGACGTGGTTTACTTCAGGGCCAAGAATGGAGGATGCAACCGTCTTTCAGTGTCCTTTATGAAAAATCAGGTAAAACTTTCAGAATAAAATGACTCAAAATGCATGCAGTTTTTACAAATGACTGAGGCAGCCAGCATGCACCAACCACCAAAACAACAATGGAATATAAGAGAACAAATAACAGCAACTTAAAGGTCCCATATCATGCTCATTTTCTGGTTCATACTTCTGTTTTATGTTTCTACTAGAACATGTTAACATACTGTAATGTTAAAAAAAAAAACTGTATATTTTCTTCATACAGTCTGCCTGAATATGCCTGTATTTTCCCTCCGTCTGAAGCGCTCGCATTTCAACGGAATTTCAAAGGAATTGCGTTGCTAGGCAACAGTTTGGGTCCATGTTTACTTCCTGTCAGCTGATGTCATTCACACAGGCTTCGTCTGAAATCACATATGCACTACAATATGTGTACTATCGTTCAACATACTTTTGTGTGAATAAACAGTAGTTTGTATCTTTTCAGAGGCACTGAGAAATATTTTACGTCGTCACTTCCTGAGAGCCTCCTTGCTGGTTGAAGAATCAAGGTCTGAGTTAATTTAAAAATATATTACACCTATATCAAAGTGAAATCTTATACTTACAGATAAATTGAAGTGTTATTGACGTTACAGAGCTGTCCGCCATTGTCTGTTATGAACGTTGTTGTCACTATCGCATTGCATTGTGGGATATTTATGCCGCCGTAGTGTCCAGCAATGCATACTGTAATATTTCACTGGAAATAGTATGCAAATCGCATACTATTGGTTTCATACTAAGGTTTCGGACATACTAAAATATCTCACATACTGCTTTAGCGTACTAAATAGCCTGTTAGTGTGGACTTCAGACGCAACCATTCACATACACTGCAACAGGAAATAAACTGTGACACATTTAGAATGTTTACGTTTAAAACTGTGTAATGGTCTATATATTGTGGATTAGTGACATCACAAATGGACAGAAATTCTGACGGCTTGTTTCAAAGGCACAGTTTCTGAATACTGGCTGTATTTCCCTGTGGATTGAGTGTTTTGATACTTTTACAGTATAGCACTTAAACCTGCTTTATAATATAAAAGACATTCACTTTTTACAATATGGGACCTTTAAACAAATCAAAGGCTAAGCAAACAAAGCGATGCTGGCAAAGCAAAACTACATGCAAAGCATCAATGGTAAAAAATTAGAATACCACAGCTAGACATGTTTTAGTGATTTATGCACACAGAGTGGCCAGCCTTACATCCATGTGTTTGCTCAACCCATCCTCACCTTTGTTCAAACACATTCACAATTCTTCAATAAAATCTTCTAAAACGCTTCTGTTGGATGTCTCCTATTTACCTTATTTACCTTTCCCATTAACTTTGTCACTGTTGTTTTGATTCTCAGTGGTCACCAATGACAGATGAGACCCTATACTGTAGGTATCACATCATTTTCACTAACTTTTTCTCAAAGCTATCTTATACATAAACAATGTATAGCGCCTGGGACAGTCCTTCTTGCTGGTAGCCATCAGGCTCTACAACCAAGGCTGACCCCCACATGAAAACTGCATTATCTGGACTATCTGGACTATCTGCATACCTGCAACCACCTCTTCTAACCACTGGTGCACTTTAAACTTTAAACTTTAAACTTTAAACTTACTTTACACTACATCCCATATACCATTTTATAGACTGCACATATTACATCTATTTATTGTACACTACATTTTTTTATTGACGGATGGTACACGCTATGTCCATTCACTATGTTCATTCACTATGTTTATTCACTATGTTCATTCACCATGTTTATTCTGTATTTCTATTTATTGTTTTATAATCTTTTTGTACCTCTGTATCTGCGCTTTGCTGCTTTGACACCTTATCTTATCTTATAAAATAGCTTGAATATGAAGTATTTTGAATGGAGTTTGGAGTACAATGTACAGTGTGCAGACTGATATAGGAATCCCATATAAAATATTTATATTTATATGAAAAATTGATGAAACTTTCAAGAGGTAAGTGAAGATGGAAAGAAGACAACTGAGAATCTATACTCGTGGCGATATCGCGAGAAACGGCAAGTCTCGCGGTTTTTGGATTAATAACATTTGGTCAAGGTAGGCAGTGTTAGCCAGGGGCGAACCGGAAGTAATGAAAATTATTATTATTATTTTTTTTTATTGAAGATAATTCATTTACAAACATTAAGGCATTGTAATCTAAACTCAATACTTCTAACATACAAGGCACAATTGGATAGGAAAGATAACTTAAATTATAAAAAATAATAATATAATAAAAATAAAAGAGGGGGTAGAAAATAATTAAAGGAACAAAAAAGAAATGCATAAATAAATAAATAATAAGACTGCACTCTTCCATAGTAGCTCTAGGGGTCATCATCATATATGTTCAGTTCTTCATAAGCTCTGAGGAGAGACTTTAAGTTGATATTGAAATATTTATTTTATTTTATATAAAGGACTGTGAAATTTTAAACACATGGTAAAAGACTACATTCACCAGATATCCGTTCAAATTGACTAGTCTTTGAGTTTTGAATGCTTTTAAACAAAACACCAGCAATGTGGAGTCACATTTGCACAGATGCAGAGAAGGCGATCGGCTGCAACCTTCCCTCCCTCCAGGAGCTGTACACTTCAAGGACCTTGAGGAGGGCAGGAAAGATTGTGGCTGACCCCTCCCATCCCGGACACCATCTCTTCCAGACTCTGCCATCTGGCAGGAGGTTCAGGTCCATCAGGACCAAAACCTCACGCTATAGAGACAGTTTTTTCCCCATGGCAGTGGGGCTCTTCAACAGCCCCTCCGCCCCCCTGTGACTGTCTCTCCCTCACTCACACACACACACACACACACACACACACACACAATACCACCCCCCTACTGTATCCCTCTCTCTCTCCCTCTGGTACCTGATTGTTTGCACTATCTGTTTATATCATGTTTATTTTTGTTTATAGCTTATTTTGTATATTGTGTATTGGTAGAATTTCATTTTTTTTATTCTCATTTTATTCTAACGTTTTTATCTATTCTTTTGTTATTACACTGCTTATTTGCACCAACAAAACCAAAGCAAATTCCTAGTGTATACCTCTTACACCTGGCAATAAACACGATTCTGATTCTGATTCTGATTTAATTGCATTGTTTTGCACATATAGGAAACATAATATAGCATAAATTTATTGAATTAATCCAAATATTAATCATATCATACATATGTAATTATATGTGGCACACATACAGCAACATGTTACTCATGGTTGTTGACTTTTATTTCGGACTTTTATTTTGGCGCTTACCGGATGTTGTTCTCGGTCGCATCCGGGCTGACTTAACTAAGTGCATGACGAGCTTCATCTCAGCTCCAGCTAAACCTCGACACACATCAGCTGAGTTTGCATCCTCGTAGCTAAAAATACAGGAATTTATCATCACGTAAAATTCAAGATTAGCATCTTACAAAGCTACATTTCGCTGTTAAAACCACTGAAACAGCTGTCATCTTAGCCTGTAACCACGGAAACGAGAGGAGAAGATAACACATCAAAAACCCGGCTAACAAAGAGGTCCTTCTTTCAACGACAACATTTTTCCTCCATATTCAATAGTTATGAGTCATGTGGCCGTCGAAAATGTCCACGGTCTAGAGCAGCAGGTAAGCCTCCAGCTTAACTTTAATGTGTCTAACAGCGTGTGTTGATATAAAGTGTTATAATGGTGAGGATACGTGTTAGCTTACCGGCTAGCCGCTAACGCTAACGAGATGCTATCGAGCTAGTAGCTAGCAGCGTTGGGTGCGCTTCATTTATACACCCGTGTGTAACCACTGCGGAGGGCGGAGCGATGTGGAGACAATATTGGTTCTTTAACTGGATTATAGCTATGTGTGTGCTACATTATTAAAGAGTTGTCCAAAAACGATTTAAGAACTGTTAAAACATTATTAAAAATATGGCACAATCTATGTCAATGAAGACATACATTGCAAGATTTTATTTTTGTTATCATATTATTATTTTTTATAATTTAAGTTATCTTTTCTATCCAATTGTGCCTTGTATGTTAGAAGTATTGAGGTTAGATTACAATGCCTTAATGTTTGTAAATGAATTATCTTCAATAAAAAATAAAATAAATAGAGAATAACAGAGAATAACATTTTTTTTTTCATTTCAAAATTGTAGAATTTGTAGAATACAAAAAATAAAAGAAAAAATAAAGAAAAAGAATGATCATATCAACAAGTGGAAAGTCAGAAACAAGTAGTATCCTTATTGAGCCATAAATATGCTCTAATTCAATTTTCCTAAATTTGTCTAACTTTAATTATTATTATTTATAATTATTTTAACTATAATTATTACCTTTAATCTGTCTCATACAGAAATATAAATAAAACAAAAAATAAAGAGAATGACCATACCAACAAGTTGACAGTCAGAAACAAGTAGTATATTACATACAATGAAAAGCGTAAGAAAAATATATTGTCAAACACTTTGATGCCTTGATTTACATATTCGAAAAGGAGTGAGAAGAAGTATACATTTATTTAATCCCACCCTTCTCCATAACTCAATTATTAATTATTAACCAGCTTCCTTATTGAGCCATACATATACTCTAATTAAATTTACCTAAATTTGTCTAACTATAATTATTTATAATTATTCTGACTATAATTATTACCTTTTAACCTGTGTCATACAGAAATATAAATAAATACATAAAATAAATAAATAACATATACCTTGCAAAACAAACTGGGTGTTTATGAGGAAATATGGAAATCATTCAATGATTTCATAAAAAGTAGTGATATTGGAGAGTTTCTACAGGAGGAATAATTAAGATAAAAATTCACAATAGTGGTAGACCCTCAGAAGGGAATGGATTCTTGTTTTTGAAAATCTTTTTATTTAATTTATTATTTATTTTCTATATATTTATTTTCTGTTTATGTGGGTGTGTGGGGTATGTTATGTTTGTTAAAGTAAATCCTGTATTGAATATATTGCATAATAATGCTGATGTTTGTATAACAAAAAAAAACAATAAAAGACATTGTTAAAAAAAAAAAAAAGAACTGTTAAAACTGGTAGTTAGCTTAGAAAGGGGTCGAGCTAAATGAGCAATTGGTTCCCGTCGGCTCCTCCGTGTGAACACATGCAACGCACCCATGAACTATTATCTTCACTGCGTTTGTCTTGCAGGCTTGATACAATAATAAAATGGAGGTATGCAGAGATGGTAGCTGACACACACAAACAATGCGGTGTTTGACAGTTTAGCTCACTGGCTTTCTTTCACATCATACGCAGTATTGCATAGTTTGCTTTAAAAAAAAAAAGCTCATTTCTTCTGCGTCACTAGCAACGTAGTGTAGCTGTGTGTCTGACTGGTCAGACAGTTTGGATGGCAACAGTAAAAGTACTGTGTTCTCTGGTGATATGTTGGAAAGGTCTGATTTGCAAAATGTGTTATAGTGTTGGATGCACAATATTTTAAATTGATTATATATTATTTTGTGCAGGAAGGATGCAAAAAAAAGATGCACTGGGAAGGTTTTTTATGGAGAAATCAATTAGTTCACTAAATGTTGCTACAGAAGTGCACCAAGACAGAGATTCTGGATATAAAACATCCAAAGTGGTTTTAGCAACTGCTCAGAGGAAGCTGCACACCACATCTATTGCCTCTCATCACTTTGCTATCATTTATTTATTTATTTTATCACATATTTTTTTATTGCAACCATTATTGTAACGCCAACAAATTACAGACAAAACAACAGGTTGCAGATTACATTTTGAACATTTTCACTCAGTTCTAAACCTTTATTTAATCAGGTTAGTCCCATTCAGATTAACAACCTCTTTTCCAAGGGAACCCGGCCAAGACGGTCAGCAGCAAGAACACAAAGTTGCAGACACAAGTAGAGATAAAATACAATTCAAAAGCACTAAAATTTGCATTAAAAGAGAACTATCTAAAGACAAATGGGGGGACAAAAAGGAACTTTTCTGGGAGTCAGCTTTACAACAAGGGGGCTAAAAGCATTGGCATGCCATAGAGTCTGCTTCTAAAGCCTTCATTTTAGATTTAAAGATATTTATTGATACCAGCTCCTTGGTTTTTAGGTCATTTTGGAGAAAATACCAGGCTGAGGGTACAGAATATGCAAAAGCCCTTTCCCCAATTTTTGTCCGAGCTTTTGGGACAGAGAGCACAAAGAAGTCCTGTGAACGTCATCACCATAATAGTATTTCTGCGCCTTGAGGTTCAAATATTTTTTCAAACTAATTTGCAGAGTTGTCTAGTGCTGAAATGAAAAAAAAGTTATAACCATTTCTGTGTCATCTTCACTTGAATCTGAACAGTTCAGCATGTCTAGTGTGTGTAAGCAAAGCTTTCACATCGCTTACTCTGATGGATAAACAAAAAATGCATTGCTTGCTTTAGTTTTCACGCAGACAGCAGGTTTTGGTGTCACCTGTTGCAAGAAGAAGTGTTTTCTAGACTGAAACATGTAAAACAAGGCTAGATAGTTTGTTCTGCTGAAAATGTTTTTCTGACTATTTGTGTCTGTTTCTCCAGCTCGCTGTCCTAGACTTGAGTGCAGCAGACGGACAAGGTGGAGGCCCTAACCGTAAGCAGCCGTTTGAACTTCTCATTTTCTTTTACTCATGAATGTGCACAAACCTGAACGTTTTACCTCCAAACATAGTAAACTATGGTAATAAGGGCGCAAACAAGGAAGTACTCCACAGAGAATAAATTGGGAAGGATAGGGAATATTCACTATGTGACAGAGGTACTACAACATAAAACTCCTTTTAAAAATTAAAACTAATCTGTTCACTGATAACAGCAATTTAGTACAGTTTAAAGGTGTCATTTAGGCACGAAAAACTGGAAATATATATTGGATTTCCATAGTTTCTAGTTTCAGATATGCACCATAGTTCAGTGGATGTTGGGGGTGCTTCAAAAGGTTTTGATAATTTAAAATCAAGTCCTTAAAGTCTAATCATTCATTGAATGATGTTGGACACTTTTCTCTCTGTCTGCAGGGCGATAGATTCCTCCACATTTACGGAACAAAGACGCTTCCAAAAATGGTGTGTAGCATCAAGTTAAAGCTGGAGTTTTCTAGTAAACAAACCAAAGTTATGTTTACATTTAGTCTTACTCACCAAAATACATTGTGTGAATCCTCAAGTGTATTTCCTTCCTCATAAAACAATTTATTTACTCTGAATATTTAGCGTTGTTAGCTAGCAGCCGCCTTCTTCCGTGCCTTTGCTGGTGCATCGCTACGTGTCTTTGCACAAATACATTACTGATGTTGATCAGTGGAATAGTGTGAAACCGCTGGCCGAATGTGAATCGCGGCGCCCGCATGCTTGTGTGCTGAAGTATGCAGGCACGATGCGAACAAAATGGGGACCCACTTGGAAAAACTGCTCCATAATGCTACAAGGGGACAGAAACTCCACAGGGTACCTTTTATTAAGCGCATTTGGTACAGATAAAAACCACAACTGAAACACTGTCCTCCTGTCCAGCAGGAAATGCCTTTGCTGCTGGTCGACCGGGTGGCTACACCATAGCGCCCGCAGCCAACTGTAAGTTCCTCTCTGAACTTCTGCTAAACTCTATTTTTGCTCCCATCCACTGCTGTTCATTTTGTTTTTATTACATATTCCATAACATTTAGCATCACTCATCTGTATGTTTTCTGGTATGTTACCCCCTCTCAGTAGCGCTTTCCCAGCAGTGATGAGTAATAATCCTGCACACATGGTGTTCTTAGATACTAATTGTTATTGTTTGATTATTGTCCTTCTCTCCCTCTGCAGATGGTTGGGACGGGGGGCGCAACAACTTTGTTAATGGCTACCATGACAACCGCATGGGCGGCGGCAACACTTTCAACCGCGGCCCGCCTCGCATGGAGAGGGGTCGAGGTGGCGTCGGAGGAGGTTACCGCGGCAACAGGGGCGGAGCCTTCAACCCCATCAACCCAGCACAGCCAATGGCCTTCGGTGGCTATGAAACTAAAGGTGGGATTTGATTTTACTGCACGAAACTTAAAGGACCGGTGTGTAACAATTAGGGGGATCTATTGGCAGAAATGGAATATGATATTAATAAGTACGTTTTTCTTCAGTGAATAATCACCTGATAATAAGAATCGTTGTGTTTTCGTTAATTTAGAATGAGACGTTTGTATCTACATAGGGAGTGCGTCCTCTCCACGGAGTCCGCCATGTTGCACCGCCATGTTTCTACAGTAGCCCAGAACCGACAAACCAAACTCTGTTAACTTTTCCTGCTTGGGCCGGAGTCGATGACGTTACTCGCTCCCGACGCCACTGCTCTCTCTCTCACTTTCCTTGTACACACACACTCTAAGCACTGGCTCTGCTCCAAAGGACCTACGCTACTCTTACAACAAATGGCTCTAAAGAGGGCCAGTAGCTCTCCAACACACTTGGAGATGCTTCAGTTGGTTGCATGCTCCTCACCTCACCGCTAGATACCGCCAGATCCTACACACTGGACCTTCTAAAAGCCTATTTCATCTATAGTGTAACACCTCCAGATAACATAAAACTATTCTACAACATTTGTGTTTATTCTCCTGTCAGACGCAGGCGGCTGGAACACTGCCAAAGACGCCTATGGCAGTTTTGGGAACAACCGAGGGAAGTCTGCATTCTTCAATGACAGAGGCAATGCTAACAGAGGAAGGTAAGGAGATGAGACACAGAGATAGACTGAATAACTGCTGTCACTGTCTTTGTTTTTCTTTTGTCACTGTACTGAAACAACTTCATGTTAAGGTGCCGAGCTCTACATGAAAGCAAAAGGTTAACATCATGTGATCGTTTTGTGTGTGTTACGCTGTCTTGCTGTTGGATAAAAAATAAACGTGTAGTGTTACTTCATATATCATAGTTGATTAATGGCTGTTGCCTGCCATCTGCCAACAGAGGGAGCTAAAAGCAACAGTGTGAGGCAAAGTGGCCATTCCAAAAATGCAAAATGCATAGTATACAATTTAAAAACTACAGTCGTCTAGATTAGTGTGATTTGTAGACTTTGTAAACCATCGTAGCAGCATCTCTCATCTTGTATCATTTTCTTTGTGTCGTGCTCAGGTTTGATCATGGTGGATTCGGTGGCGGAGGAGGAGGAGGAGGAGGAGGAGGAAACCGCTGGGTGGAGGAGCCCAGAGAAGAAGGAGACTGGTCAAAACCAACGCCACGTAACGAACGCCTTGAAAAGTGAGTCTGTGCCTTTACTTTTACTACAGGAAATGCAGATGGTAACAATTATCTGGTTTAAACTGGAAGCAGGCATCATGATTGAAGGGTTGTAAAATCAACATTAGACAATTTATGACTTATTTTTGAGGTTCTATTGGGTCATAGAATAACATAATGACTAGTTGGATTTTTGGAACACGCTCTTAAAAATGTCAATTGTTTATTTCAGCCAGAAACTTTGTCACTTTATCCTTCAAAGCATGTAATGTATTGTACAGTAACAAGACTCCAGTTTTACATCACAGTATTGACAGTATACCAGTTAGGAAGCGTCACTCAAACTATGTCTGTTATTGTCCTGAAAGTCAAGTGAGAATTACCAAAATCACAGGAGCTGAAACTATTCATCAATTAGTTGATCGACAGAAAATTAATTGGCAACTTTTCCCAATTGTGAGGACTTCCTGCTTTTCTCTGTGTTAGATGTTGTATTTGTTTATAAAGACTGTTTTACAGTTGACCGTCGTGATTACATCACTGTGTTAGCTGGAGGCAAAACAAAGGAACGATTGGAGGCAAACACAAAGCACCAAAGAGTAGCAGGCTAAAGTTACACATCGAAAATGTCATCTTGATGTGTTGTTGGGTGCCAGAATCGATTTCGCATCTATTTGAGATGACAAACTGTGAGGTGATTCGAGGCTCTACCGAGCTACAATATCGGTGAAGCGTTTCAGAGATGGAGAGAAAATGTTGCAAATAGTTTAGCTTATCCTTCTGCTAACCGCAATTAGCCGTCACGTTCATGCCGAAGGCAGAACTATTAGAGAGATGGAGAGAAAATGTTGCTTATATGTGAGCCTTTGGCTGGGGTTAGCAGAAGCTAAACATTAGCAACATTTTCTCTTCATCTCTGAAAGGCTTCGCTGATATAGTAAGACTCTCTTTTTGATAACACTAACACTTGCGGTCCCTGAGAGTGAGTGACAATTCATAAAAAATAATATTTTCCCAACAAGCCAACGAAACTTGCCGGCCAACGCTAGCTAACGTGTTCAGAGAATTATTCTGCCTCCGCCTACGCTCTGCCCACAGAAATACATCTTCGTCTTTATATTATAAACTGTTAAATTGATTATCTTCAGGGTTTCGGACTGTTGGTCGGACAATACAAGACATTTATAGACGTCACCACAGGATTTTAGGAAATGGCGTTGGTGATTTTTCACAATTTTTTTTTACATTTCATGGACCAAATGATTAATCAAGAAAATAATCGGCAAATTCGTTGATGGTGAAAATAATCACTAGTTTAAAAATCTGCCTAACAATTGAATAGCAGTGAGTGACATTCATTTAAGATCACAATAATTATACCAAGACATATTGTTTTTATTATTGTAAATCATTGTTAAATTGCCTGTCTGTTCTCCTGCTCTCTTCCTCTGCAGTGAGCTGTTCTCCGGTAGTAACACTGGGATTAACTTTGAGAAATACGATGACATTCCTGTTGAGGCCACAGGACAGAACTGCCCTCACCACATCGATATTGTAAGCTGCTGTTCTTCACTACAATGTTACATGATAAATCAGCTGCATCATTACTTTCCACTGCTCTTTTTAATACACGTGTTTGATTGTGTGTGTGCTGTGTAGTTCCAAGATGTGGACATGGGTGAGATTGTCATGAATAACATTGCTCTGAGTCGCTACACCAGACCGACCCCTGTCCAGAAATACGCCATTCCTATTGTGAAGTCGAAGCGAGACCTCATGGCCTGCGCACAGACAGGTAGGACACACACAGTACACCACATCTCTAGAAACCTCTTGAGATAATACTATGAAATGATGCTGAATGCACGTGGAGATTGACGAGGTTGGCTTTGTGTCTGTAGGTTCTGGGAAGACCGCGGCGTTCCTGCTGCCCATTCTCAGCCAGATCTACACTGATGGACCAGGAGAAGCTCTTAACGCAGCTAAAGCATCTGGACAGGTAAGAAAGAAATTATGGCACTTTATTTCCTCAAGGTTCTAAAATGAACTAAGGCTACATCTACGGTAATAAGTTTTCGTTTTAAAGCAGATAACTTTTGCTACATTTATTTCTAGACAGGCAGAATTTTTTTCAGCTGAAACCATGGACTCCCTGCTGTGAATCCTTGACTTCACTGTGCTGAAAAAACAAACATCAACTATTGTTGGTGAAATGTTGTGTTGTCATTGTATTACAGGATAATGGAAAGTATGGGCGTCGTAAGCACTTCCCCATCTCACTGGTGTTGGCTCCAACCAGAGAACTGGCACTGCAGATATATGATGAAGCCAGGAAGGTATAAACACACACAAACTCATAAGCATAGCATGAAATCTGGACAAACATGTATCCATGTATTTCTTCAACCTTGTCGCTCTTGTCTGTAGTTTTCCTACCGCTCCAGAGTGCGTCCCTGTGTTGTGTATGGAGGAGCAGACATTGGCCAGCAGATCAGAGATCTGGAGAGAGGATGCCACCTGCTAGTGGCCACACCCGGGAGACTGGTGGACATGATGGAGAGGGGCAAGATTGGACTGGACTACTGCAAGTAAGACATGGATAAAATTAGGGATTTTTTTCATGGACCGGCTCAATTTAATGATATCACTGGTATTTTAGAATGAGATATATTGTATAAATATTAGGATTTTAGTTTTATTTTAAAGGCTACAACCTCTTCTTCTGTGTCCTCTTCACTTCAGCTACCTGGTCCTGGATGAGGCAGATCGCATGTTGGACATGGGATTTGAGCCACAGATAAGACGTATTGTTGAACAAGACACCATGCCGCACAAAGGCATCCGACAAACCATGATGTTCAGCGCAACCTTTCCTAAAGAGATCCAGGTACATTTGCAGTACTCCAAATGATTTGAATAAGCTTTTGTTTTGCACTGACGTAGCATTGAAATAAAGTTTTTGGGGGGGCTACGCACATGAATGAAGTATTACTGAAAAGGAAAAGCAAAGCAAGGGTTATAAGCATTAATGTCAGTGTAAACGGCACCTGAAATGCTAAAAATGTATTATTTCTGCTCCGCCTCCAGATCCTGGCCAGGGATTTCCTAGAGGAGTACATCTTCCTGGCGGTGGGCAGAGTGGGTTCCACCTCAGAGAACATCACTCAGAAAGTTGTGTGGGTGGAGGAGAACGATAAGAGGTCTTTCCTCCTGGACCTGCTCAGTGCTACAGGTGAGACAGTCACACAACAATAGCCGCTCATTGCCTTCAGATGTGTCCTAACACTGCAGGTTTAGAGCTACTGCTAACACACATATACACACAATGCGGTTTTATTTCCCCCAGTCCTTTTGCCATTATCATACTGTTGTCCTCCCATCTCAGCCAATACATTCCTGTGTCTCATGTTTAGCACAACGTAATTTCCAGCAACACCCTTTCAAGGATAACTTTGGTATTTTTCAACCGTAGTTTCCCATGATTTTGTGTCTAAGTGACTAATGTGGACAACACTTTGCGTTCTCACTCAATACTGGACCAATTTCAAAAAGTGTTGTCCCCATTAGTTACTTAGACACAAAAACATGGGAATATATGTTGAAAAATACCAAATTTATCCTTTAAGTTCCAATAGTTAGTCACATAGTTATTTTCAGCACTTACTTTAGTGAAAAATATCTGAAATGTGATTCAAGATAGCATGGGAAAGGGTTCAGAAAATCAGTTTCTGAAACATGCTCAGAGTCCAGATAAAGTCTGTCGGCATTAACAAGAGTCCCTGAGCAAAACAACTCAAGGATGTTCATCCAATTACATATTCTTTTCTTGGCCTCAGGAAGGCAATAGTGAGGATGTTCCATAAAAAAGAAATGTCATTCCCACTCCGCAACTTTCAACAAATATTTTATGTTCCTTCCATTTAAAGCGACACGTTTGTTGTTGGGGAAAACAAGCCATTTTCTTCTGGTAGTAAAACACATTTTGTGAGCTGAGGCAAACGTTGGGTACATCAGGATCATCAAACATACAGAGTTGGTTTTCTACTGCTGATTGAGCGCAGTTGACATGTTGGTGGTTTGGTGTGGTTTTATCCAAAGTCATCCCCAGCGAGGTACAGGACAATACTGGAGACAACATAGAGAAACCTGGTAAGGTCCTCAATGGGGAAACTTATCGTATCTGTCATTTCATATTTTAAATAATTTTGCTTGCCCTTTGATGTTCTTCTCTGTGGATGGAGACTCCTTTGTTTATTCGGTTATTTTTGGTTCTGTGTACCATTTCATGGGTCCGGATTGCTGAGCTTAAATCAAACATGCCTGTTGTATTTTTTTTTTATTTCTGTTAGTTTTTCGTGGCATCTTTTTTGTACAGTATGTTGCTGTGGTGTCTTCATGTCAGAGCCTTGATGGAGAGAGTCTGGTTACGTTGGAGTCTCAACAGCTAAATACTAACGTGGGCCAATGTTCACTTCATAATCAGGTAGTAATGTTCATGGAGGGAAGAACTAAGACCAAACTCTTTCCATCAGTGGCTCCAGTCACAACAACACAGTGCTGCTGATACTGTTAGCTATTGTTTCTTTTAATTATTATTTGTTTTTTTTCCCACACTGCACTCCCTGCTGCCTGTTGCACTATTATGTTCATAGAAAAATGTAATGTGATGTGAACAATGCAAACTAATTAAGGTGCATCTTATTAAGAAGTATGTATCACACCGGGGGCTGAAACAGCATCACCAGTAGACTTTTAACCTGCAAGTAGGGCTGAAAGAGTAACTGACATGATTTAATTATACACTGAAGGAATTACATCTGTAGATTATCAGTGTGATGCAACATATTTTGTACCTACAGCTTCTTTTTTTTAAAATGGCAAATGGGTGAATAAGATGCAGTAAGATGGTGAATTTCCAGTGTTACATTTTGACAACAAGGGTTTTTTGTGTTTGCCAGCTGCAGGAATCCAGATGTTATTATGTTCCCTGACAATAACACGAGTTTAAGCTCTCTGAAAGAATATTGAGCCTTAAGGGCGTTACACACCAGCGGCATTTTTTTTGTGCGATTAATTTGTACACCAACATATTTTTTTGAACTGTTTTTGTCATTGAATACTTTCACACAGAACGTGAATATTACGTGGCTTTTGCACCGTGAATAAAGGCATCCACGGATGTCGCTGTTTATTCGTCACGCCCCCGGTGTGTAAAGGCCTTTTTGTGTCAAAACCTTAGGATTGTGTCACATTAAATTGTATCAAAATGTCACAAAGCTCCTTGCAAGCTGACATCAATGTTTAGTTCAGTATAAATATTGATCGATCAGGGCCTGAAAGAACAACCAGACAGTGCGTTTTTTGCAGTTTGCTGTGTCTTTTAATTTATATGCTGTTAGGCAATCGAGCAAATGAGAGCTAACGTTACCATATTACAAACCTTGAACTGTACGCGGCCCAAATAGTTAATAGAACAGTTTAAATTAATGAAAACAACGTATGCAAAATCTCAAGTACCGCACTAATTTGCCTCCTGCTGTTTTCTGTTCAGATCGTGGTAACTACGGTTGGTAAACTCATAAACTAGCTCCAGGTATCTAGCAAAAGTCACGACAATGATTAAAAACTCTAATGACGTCGGGCGATTTTCCGCTCTGACTTGAGTTTTTTCAACTCGAGGCGTTCAGGGTGCTCCTGAAAAATGCGAGGCGCACCGAGCGGATAAACGTAAAGCGCTCAGCAAAAGCAGCACACAAAACGCTTCACTGTCGTTTAAAACGATTACAAAAAGCCGCCCCAGGCTGCTTAAATGCACTCTGTCTGATCGAGGCCTAATTCATTAGTTACAAGTCAGATCTACAACATGATGTGAAATGGGAAGTCTGAAACTTTGCCATGTCATCAAGGTCATCTGATGTGTTTCTCTCTTGGGTTCAGAGCAAGATACCTCCTCAATGAAAGACCCGTGTGAAGTTTCATATGTGTTTAATTTTGTATAGATACTAATCTTCACTAAGAGATTATTCCTCATGATTTGGTGACTTTTCTGTATTCAAAATCTGAGGTTTGAAAACAGAAAAACCCTGCCGCTACTATTTTCACTAGTTTAAATCGGCGCCTGTGTTATAAATTCAGCGACCACCGTGATTATCAGATCACCTTTAATGATTAACCTCAGGTGTCTTTTCTCTCGGTTCACCAGGCAAGGACTCGTTGACTCTGGTTTTTGTGGAGACCAAGAAAGGTGCCGACGCCTTGGAGGACTTCCTGTATCGGGAGGGCTACGCCTGCACCAGTATCCACGGCGACCGCTCCCAGAGAGACCGAGAGGAGGCCCTGAGCCAGTTCAGATCAGGAAAATGCCCCATTCTGGTGGCCACAGCGGTCAGTTAAAATAAGATTACATTTCTTCTTCTTCTTCTTGGCATTCAAAAACTCATAGTAGTATCACTGCATGTGAACGTGTGTGTGAAAGATCTTTTCTTTCTCTTTTGTTCATACTCAGGTAGCAGCTCGCGGTCTGGACATCTCCAATGTGAAACATGTTATTAACTTTGACCTGCCCAGCGACATAGAGGAGTATGTCCACCGTATCGGACGTACAGGACGAGTCGGAAACCTGGGTAAGACTACAACTAATGTCAGTAGATGGTATTCAGCCCATGTCACTAGTATTACATAATTCTAAAACGAGGACATGAAGACTCTAAGCTTTTTGAGCCACACCACACAAAAAACTGTGATTTTCTGTGACTATTACTTACTACTTTTTTACCTGTAGGACTGGCCACATCGTTCTTCAATGATAAAAATGGGAACATCACCAAGGACCTGCTGGACATCCTAGTAGAGGCCAAACAGGAAGTTCCCTCGTGGCTTGAGAGCCTGGCCTATGAACACCAGCACAAGAGCACCAACAGAGGACGCTCTAAGAGGTACACATACACTCTGGCTCCTCTTAACTGGTAAATGTTGTGTCCAAATGCAGTGAATTTCACTTTGTATTTGATGTAAACAATGTATTTGATTTTGCCGCCAGGTTCTCTGGTGGATTTGGAGCGCGTGATTATCGCCAGACGGCCGCCGGAGGCACCGCTGGAGGGTTTGGAGGACGTGGAGGACGCAACCAGGGAGGACACGGAGCAACCCGCGGGTTTGGAGGAGGTGAGGATCTGGTCTTCGGATATAACTAGTGATGTCACGATACCAGAAATTTAGTAGTCGATACTAATACTAGTGAAATTTTAATGAATTGCAACACAACTTGAAGTTTCTTGTTACTTTTAATTCATTGGGAAACACCTTTACATTGTTAACTCTTCTCTTCTGTTTCCTCCCTCTCAGGTGGATTTGGTAACTTCTACACCAGCGACGGTTACGGAGGGAACTACTCACACTCTCAAGTCGACTGGTGGGGCAACTAGGTTCCTCATTCCCTCCTTTACTCATCCCTCTTTCTTCCTCTTCCACTCATCCTCCTTCCTTTCTCCACACCTTTGTCTGCACCCCATCCATCTCCTCCCCTTCATTAACCCCAAGAACCCACGTGCATGTTATTAAACTATTTATACTCATTTATATAGCCCTCCCTCCATCCCCCACACACTCAGATCTTTTAATTCTTTTCTCGTTCTTTTCATCCCCACCTTCGTCTTTACGGTCCCCCATCTTTTCTTCTTTTGATTTCTTAATTTCTGGTAAATCTCACCTCTTACAATAGGCCACATTTATAAAGGGATTCTTCAGTTTTAGTTGGTTATGTTTCAACACTAGCTAGCTACCAGCTAGCAACATCCTTTAGTTTCAGTGAGGACGTTTTGAACTATTTTCCCTCTGTGGCAAGTGCTTGAAGAAAATAACCAATTGAATGAAAGTTCTAGGTGTTCCTTTAACCCCCTAAGATTAGATGGACATTTAATATTTACAGTGAGTTAGTCCTACAAAAGTAGAAGAGCAGGGGTAAATCCAGTTATTTTTTCACTTTAGATTTGAGTTTTGGCTTCATTGTGTTTTTGTCTGCATTCACCCAAAGCCAGCCAGGCGTCCTGTGTACCCTCACATGTCATCTTTGTATGTAACGCATGGCCATGTTGTAAATCACCGGCCAAAAACTTTTCTAAAATATCGCGCAGAGATAGGCAAGATGTCAAATCTGAGCAAAATATGTCTGCATATAAATTCAAAAATGGGAACAGGCTGAAGTCTCCATTTACGTGATAGATACTTAAAAAGCGGCCACAGAAACAGAAATATTTTTTTTTCACCTTTTTAAAACGTATTGAAGTCTTGATTTCCAGAGATCTGAGAAAGATGTCTAACAGAGACAAAAGGGACAAGGGGCGGGACAAACTGAGACGCCCAGCCAGTGGGACGCCCATTAGCAATGATGCTAGCAAACAGCATTTTCTTTGTTTGAAACAAAACATACTGGAGGATCATTTGTTTCTGTACTGTGCCTTTAAGAATTTGAACTTTGTCTCTTATTTCCGTTGTTTTAATTGCCATAATGCGTACGTGGCTACAAGTATTGGCCAACTGTGACTAAAAAAAATGTGTATTTAATGTCATGTATGGGTTTAAACATGTTTTTCTTTATTTATATTTGGAAGGAAACAAACTAGGCTTGAACTAAATCAAACCTTGGCAAAAAAAAAAAAAAAACTGCAATGAGGAAACTCAAAGCAATTCCTTATCTGTCTATTGGAGTTCAAATTCGTCAGAAGGTCTCTGATGAGCTGATTCCCAAAAGCATATTACCACTGCAACCATATTTATATATTCCTTTGATATACTCTCATCCTGAGTGACTGAAATGGGTCAAAAAAACAACAAAAGAAGTTGTATTAATTACAAAACAAAAGCTTGTGAGCTGAGATAACAACAGTGGTTTTATGCTTTTGAGAACCCGAGTCCTACTAATCGACCTATATGTCACAGCTACAGCTCTGGTTTGAGCTTGAGTTTGAGTTTCTCAAAGGCATCTTGTCACTAATTATTGAGTCACTAAATTAAAGAGCCACTGCAGCAGCAGTCATGTTACTTCTCTTACCATGCAAGTGGTTATAAATATAGATTATGTTCCTCATAACGTACTATACAGTGGAAACAGCTTATAGCGATCTGTCCGGGTCAAATTGATCACTATAAAGTGGATGATTATTATAACAGATTTTTTTGTTGTTGTGCAGCATTTCTCATGCAGATTACCATGTAATTAACGTGTATATTTATTACATGAATACAAAGTAATGAAACGGTCTGCTTCGCTATTTACTGGCTCGCTGCCAATTGTTCAGCCTTTTCCCTCACAGAGGGTGAGGCGTTGCCGTTTTTGGCCGGCTCTGCAGCTCCAGCGTGCATGCAGATGAATCTCGCCGGAAATCACACGGTCAAAGTATAACGGGAGTAAAGCAAAAAACAAAACAAAAATTTGATTAATGTTAGTCTAACGTAGTTTTAAAATGTTTTTCCAAATGTATGAAAAGACCCAAAATGAACACCGTAAGCGGACTACTTGATTACTATAAGCGACTTATTTAAACAGCGTTTGTATAGGAATGATTCCTGCTTTTTGATCCATATAAGCGGTTGATCACTGTACTGAGAAGTCAAAGTCTGATGCCACTCTGAAATCCATATTAGATTTACAATAATTAGTAAAACATATCACTCTTTAACCTTCTAAGACGCACTCTAGACGTCCAGTGAGCATCACGTAAATGTTTCCAAGCATAGCAATAATTTCAATTTCAGTGCTCCTGGATAATATTCGCCAAAATGAGATGTATTCACAGTACAATTATCCATGAAATCGGAAAGATCAGTGATGTGATTAACATTTTTTGTGGCGTAGAAAAGAAAACCACTGCATGTCTGCTGCTGAAAAACAACAAATGTGATCAGTGTCTGTATCTGTTGAGCTGACTCTTTTAGTGCCACCATGCTTCTCTGGGAAACCGGGCTCCGCTTCCACCACAAACATTGAACCCCTTGTTTGCCAAAAGCTTCTTTCAAGGGGGAATACACAACTAACAAAAAAAAAAGGCTTAAAGAGTTCAAAAGTTTTCTCGCTCACTCTATCCTGGAGAGTTACATGAAGAGTCTTCTCTAAAATAAGTCATTCCAGTTTATTCGTTAGGTCTTTTAGGATCAGGGATAAAAAAGTAAAGAGCCTAACCCATGCCACAGCAGGGACAGCCGGGGCTTTCCACAGGATCTAATGCCTCACCTCCGTAGCACATTTTAGCCATGTCCTGTCTTCCTGTAATATGTGATCACCAAAACGGTGCCTGCACCTCTTGATCACTTGTGATGCCATCTCCTTAAGTCCAATTTTAGCATTTCTCTCACACAGCAAATAGAGCTTCTAAGCTTGCATACGCTCGTATTCTTACTATTCATTCAACAGATCATCGTTCCTCTATGCTACTTCTGTCTGTGTAGTGTGTTAAAACAGGACAGGATAAAATGTGCTAGTGGAAAAGTGGCCAAACCAAATTGAACATCTTTGAGCATGTAAGAAGATCACATTTTTGTGATGCGTTCAATGCCTGATCCGTGGTTAGCCCTACTCGATCCCTGCTGTGGAACCAGACGTCCATGTTTCACCCCTGATTGAACGTCTAAAAAGGAACTCCACTGTACGTTTGGACGGTCCAGTGGTTAGATGTCCAATAGCTCCACTGCGGCAGAATAATAAAGATGCTCTGTTGCTACCTGGTGGGGACAATAACTTGTCATCAGGGTCTTAATTTGTTTTGTTTACATGAACAACTTAAGTGAAAATATAGATTAAATGTAAATAGTTCTTAAAACAAAAAGAGAAGAATCTCCAGTGAGAAAGAATGTGAATTACAAGTGAAACAAACACTTGTTGTGCAGAAAATCCCGTTTGATCACTCGACGTTGGACCAGGCAGTGTCTGGCGAGCTTAGCGCAGTGGGCAATTTGAACACATTTATTCTTTAGAGGTATTATTTACGTGTGTTTACACATACCTAAACCGATAATTGATTTACCAATTAATGCTCTCGAGGCAGATTTCCCTCAAATTGCCCACTGGCTTTGACAGATGACAAGGCTGGACCAAGACAATAAAACATATGCAAGTGTTGTTGTTTTTTGGTCAAGGAGTTAAAAATGCCAAGCAAATAGATTCAATTCTACAGCAGGCTTTAGTTATGTTACAACTCTGATTTTTACCCGTCATCTATGATTTTTAGACCACTTTTTAATCCGAGGTCAATCTATTTCTCTCGAGTACAGTTTCGCAGGGAGGTTTTCGGGAAACTAGTAGGCTTTAATATCATTTTTTTTTAAGAGTTTCAGGCTGAGTAATGCTGGAGGACTCAAGCAGACAGTGCTAGTATACTATTATCTCTCTAAACCTGGTTCACCTTCTAGTGGGTAAAACAGGGGCCAGTTTAAAGCAAGGCTGCGTTCAAGGACAGATGCGATGTTAGAAACAAAAAACGAAACTCCACCGTGTCCAAACTGCTCCCCCACGACCACAGCAAAACAAACCAAAAAGTAGTGAATAAGTTTGCATTATCTTTCGGCTACGTGTCTTTGTAGCATCGTGTTGTCGCTATTGTCAGATTCAGGCTAAACTACTATGAGCACCAGTTAAAAAAAACAGTAATTGAATTATTGACCAGAACTGTGTTTTAAGGTGTCCCAATAGTTTTAGCACCAATCAGTTTAATTTCTCCTGCAGCGATGGTCAGAGCGAGCTGTATGAAGGAATAACCAGCAGGAAGATAAATGAAAAAAATCAGCAACAGGACAATAAGTTGAAGACAACATTGCAAATGACAATCAAATATGAAGGATTTGCTTAGTTTAAAACTCACTTTTCACATCGACACAACTCTTTAAGTTGCACTTTTTTTTAATAGTCTTGGGGACACCTTTATATGTAGAAGTTTTCTTAAGCAGCTGTCTTGGTGGCAGTTGTTTCTTAACTGTCAAATTTTAAACTTCCATCATGGAGGAGACAGATCCGAAACGCCAAACTGAAAGCTCATTACCTTACAGCTGAATATACACTCTCGGATTATGTTAGAGTCCACCTTTAAATATTGACTGAATAGCATCGTTTTAACGCCTGACTGAACTGTCGACGGACACTGTCATATATTCCCCGTGCGAGAGGAGATGTTGTCGGCATTTGTTACTTGAATTCTTAGTACGCAGCTAGCGCAGCCTCTTGTGTTTTTCGTAATAATGCTAAGCAAGGATGCTCAAATGCTGTTCTTGCTGCCTAAATTCAACGGCGAGTGGGAGGCAAAGCCACTCGAACGAATCGGGTTCAGTGCGTAGACGTTGCTGTGCCTTCTAACAGCCACTAGGGGGCAGATAGAATAGACTGAGCAGCATGTGATACAGATGTTAGCTGATATAATACAAGATAGGAGCTAATTGTTGACTGCTGATAGGAATTTATACAGCAGGGAGTCATGGAGGGTTCAGTTTACCTCACTTTTCATCTTGTTTATAGAGCAATCTTGTCAAGTAGTGTTGTTCACATATATATGCAATGTATTTAGGTGTTTTTCTAGCATTACCATTGAACTGTGTTGGAGCAACATGTACCACTGTGCCCCAAAACACCCCCCCCAGTCCCACCTCGTCATAAATGAACACTGAACTTCTGCAGCTAAGTGCGAGAGAGATCAGTTACCTGTGGCTTGCTTTCACTTTGCTGTCACCGAGATTCTCTGCGTGACTTTTGTTCGGGCCGTTTCCTGTCTGTTTGGTATAAGAGCAGAAACTGGCACAGCGCACGGTGCCTTGAAGTGACTGAATCACTGATTTAAGACTGAAACGTGTTAGGGTTAGGGCTGGGTAATTAAAGAATCCAAACAGTTACACAATTTCTTTTGATAGTAGAAACGGACACAGTGGTGGGTGTGCATGTGGCATCACTGAAGTCAATCCATGGCACAAGAAGATTCAGTCATGAAGGAGTTAGCATGCTGATGTTAGAACACAGAGTTATTCGCGTTAGTTGTTTGTTAGCAGATTTGTTTGCCACTCAGTCGTGGGAGGTTGCATCATGTGAATAAATCCATAGCAGTAAATGTAACATGTGTTTGTACCACCAAGCTTTACTAATCAAAACGTAGACCTGCTTATTTCCTCTGAAAAGAAACTTTCTCATTAGCACTTTAGTTTTTGAATATTTTAAAAACCTTTTTGATGCCTTAAATTCAAGGGGGTGATACCCAGCCCTAATGGAGAAGACATAGTAAAGTTGGTTGCACTGTATACAGCATTACCATGGCAACAGAGACACTTTTGACAGGTGTCACCGTGGCAAATGATGCGTCGCTACGATAACTAGCTTCCCAGCAGGAGTGCTTGGATTGTCGGTAAACAATTAATGGTGCTATGCTCCCATTGCTGCGGCCTGCAGGCCCCTCTGTTGTAGAAATCCCATCACAGAAAAAATACTTCAGTTACTCAGTTTAATGTTCAACTAAAGTCTTCTGTAGTACATTTCCTTCAAAGCCTCAGAGAGGTGTGAGGGAGTGAGTGAGAGAGAGTGTGTGAAGTGTAGCGCAGCCAAGAGAGGTTTCTCCACAGTTTAGCCTGTGTGTGTGTGCGTGCGTGCGTGTGTGTATGTTGTATGGAAAGGTTCTTCCAGATATGAAAACCGTTTTTGTTTAGTTTTTTTTTGGGACCAGGTGGAGTTGTAGTCAACAGCAACCGTAGGAATCCGCTGTTTGCACACAAGAGTTCTCGAGTCTACTTTTCGCTGCTAGTTTGTGTAATTTATCAAGCATTTTTGAGAAATATTTATTTTTATAAGCCTAATACAAAAGTTGATATTTTACAAAGTGACTTGACCAAAAGACAGTAAACAAAAACACTGGCACTTGAATGTTGAATGTCATTGGTATGAGTGAAAATTTCTATTTTTCTGGGGTAGTGTGAGCTTTTTAAATGTTAAAGATGCGACGCGTAGGGATTTCTCTTTGAATATGTCACCGCAAACAACTTGTAAAAAAAAAAAGGTTTTAAACATCTGTCACTGGTGCCAAAAGTCCAAACATCTGTTTGTCAGAAAAAACACCAAGTGTCCGTTTAAAGGCCTTACAGAGCAACCCACGCTGCTTGCACATCTTTTCGTGTTTAACCAGACTTTTTCTGCTGATCCAGAACAGCGCAGTGGTTTAAACTGGCTTTTTGTTCGAGCAAAATTGGACCCTGAATTTCTCTGAAAGACAAGAGTTCATATTCCTTCTGTATCAGTATAAATATTGTTTAAAAGTCACAGCCAAACTTGTACGTCCCACTTAGGGCTCTTCCCTTTTTCTGAAAAGATGTGGAGTCACACGAGGCCACGGCGAAGCACTGACAGTTGTATTCCAGTTGATGCGACTGTGACATATCAAGAGAAACCTCCTACACGGGTTACCTTTAAAGTCACATTGGACTCAGTATCAGATCCATAAACCTGTTGGTGCGACAGGTTCCATCGCCAATAAATGATAATCAACCGCAAACAGCCATTTTTTAATTGGCAGACAAAATTTGAGACAATACCACCATAATATGCCAAGGTTTGGATTAAAAAAAAATAATAATAACAAAGACCATTTTGTAGAAAAAACAAACATGCAGTACAAAAAACAAGTGTCCAGATTCTCTCCAAGTCAGATTTTGTTTTTTTTCATTTGAGTCTTTACACTTTTCCTTCCCGTTAATACCCTTGTTGTGAATGTCTGGCAAGTGGTGATCTTTAAAGTCTTCATAACACAGAATTAACTGTGGTTCTATTGCTATGTTGTTGTGATTTGCATATTTTCAGGCGTCGGTGTGTTGATGCTCATGTGGGGGGAGCTTCTGGCCAATCAGAAATGAAAGATGACCTGATGACCATTCAGGTGTCTTTTACTTAAGTTTTTATTGTAGCTGATCTATGAGTCAGAATATTACAGCTGCAGACATTCTGCAGTTCTAACGGGACAAATCAAACAGTAGCCTCAATGGACCAGAATGCAATGCGGCCCCAGTAAAGCCAGATCAAAGATGCGGTACGTAGGTGAACGATCACACTTTACCGCCTTTGTATGCACAAACATTTTACAACAATAAGAAGTTGTTGACAAAAAGGCATTCTGGGAAACAAATGCAGCTTTATTTTACTTTCAATTCAACAAACTTTAGAGAGTTATTACAAAAAAAATAACAGTGTGTAGTTGTATTTAGGAATGATTGCCGTTTAGTGAGTGAATTGAAATGAGATAAAGCCCAACGTTGTCACCATTACTGACTGGCCAGACCCCTCGATGTGAACACGCAGCACCTCCGGCCTGGTAGTTAGTATTTGCTTTATGTATTAGTTTAGCAGTTGTGCACGAAGAGGAGCACTGCACGAAGAAAAAAAAAAACTGTGCATCTATTCTGATTTTACCACAAATAAAGGTTTGGATTTGCAAAATGTAAACCGTGTTTTGATCCATTTCTTCTTCTTCTGGTTCATCTTCTTCTGTGTCTTTAAACGTGTGGGGTTTTAGATGTTTGAAAAAAGCATGTCAAATACCTTTTGAAGTTATTAAATAATCAAGTTTATTAGCAGTTAGATACAGCATTGTGTGAAAAACACATCTCTTCAACAAATGACTGAGATGATTTGACTTTAAGTTCCCTTCTCATCCGTTTATTATAAGGCTACTGCTATAACAAAGTCAACGTATCTTTAAATTAATAAAATAATGCTTGTAAAAGATTAAACACATTTGAATTGTAAAACTTGCTGAATGTCAGCAGGAGCTGGTGCGTTTACGTGCACTTAAGCAACGGATTTACAGTCGCCTTACTCATTTCTGGGGTAACCTCGGTACTTGAGTGCATGTAAAAGTATTACCACTACGGTATTTGCTCATTGGATTTACTAGCTACTTGCTCAATTTGAACATTAAATGACAGGCAGCAAAGGAAATGAGAATCACATCATTAGTCACAATTCTAATTTCACATAGAGCCTGAAAAACACTGTGTGGATGTACAAGAATGTGCCCCCAAAGTCATCCATAAATTCAGGAGCTGAATCGATATCAAAATAAAGTGCATTCATTTCCAGGTGTGCTTTGGTTGAAGGGAGGCTCTGCCTTCCTGTTGGTCCCACAATCATTTAGAGACAAGTATAATAAACTATTCATTTGTTAGTTGAGACATAAATCAGTCGTGTCGTGTGAAATAATTTGTTTGTAGAAAAAAGTCACTTATTTGTTGGTGGCTTTTTCAAGCCGGCTTCTGATTTGTTCTTCTTGGTCCTCGCTTGTGTCCGGCCAGAAGTCTGGGTTGTCTTGGTACCATTTGACTAAAAGAAACACAGGAATTAATAGCACGCATTATAAAGAGGGAACCATTGTGTTAACGTCTCTTCATCTGCTTATATCGATTTATTCAGACAGACAGTTTGGTTTTAAACTGATATCGATTATTCTTTTAGGTGTATAAAATATGTTTTTCTGTCATCCCCGTCCACAGCAGTACATTGCTTTGCTCCCGTCCGTCATCTACTGGTGTGTGTGTTACTGTACCGGTCTGTCTGATGCCCTCAGCCCAGGACACCTCCGCTCTCCAGCCCAGCTGCTGCAGCTTCTCACATGTGATGGGGTAGCGCAGGTCGACTCGCGGCCTATAGAGCAGAGGTCAAAGGTCACTTAGCTCACTGTCCTGTCAGGTAATATTTCAGGTGAATGTGAAGCTGTTTTTCTAATTGATTTGATAGATTTTCTTAGGGAGATATTTGTATGTAGACGTTACAGTCTAAATATATCATTGATTTTGTCAACTAGTTTACTCACCTGTCGGGCACAAACTCGAGCCAGTCGTTCACTTCGGAGTCCGGCACATTCTTCACCTAAAAAAAATGCAGTTTTCAGAACATCTGCAAATTATGTTTAAATTAGGAGAACAGTTCCTGAACCCACCATCTTAACAAGTTCCCTGGCCAGTTGCATGATGGGAATCTCACAGCTTGTTCCCATATTGTAGATTTCTCCCACAATCCCTTTCTCCAGAACCAGCTGGAAGGCGTCGATGGCGTCGTCGACAAACAGGAAATGGCGGGATTTAGGGAGGGTTCCCTGGATGGTGCTGCGGCAGAGCGGAGAAAAAGAACTAAGGTTAGAAATTGTTGTTCTTCTCTTAATGTCAAATAGTGAAGCTGGTTTCTCAGTGAGACCTTTTCAAAATAAAGTTCAAACAAGCCTACCATTTCTTGTTCATTTGCAAGAGGGTGAGAAACCTCGGAATGACCTGAAGGATCAAGAAGATGATTGTTGGTTATAAACGTCAATTAGAGAGCTTAAATAAAGTGACGGATCACCTCGCCAACTCTTGTTGAACTGGTGCATTTAAAACCAGCAAAATCTGCAGTTGCAATTGAAGATCAACTGATTCACACTGTATGTAAAAAATGCATTTTGAAGTTGCACATTTGCAGTATGTTTATTCTTTTCTATTGCAGATTAGTAACAAACACAAAGACTCAGTGATTGTTCAACCTCTTTTGAACAGGTAAGTAGTGTCAAGTGCACATGATCTAAAAAAATCAAGTATTGTAATGTGAACGTTTGGACAGTTTATCAGTACACCTTCAGTTTTGCTTAAATAATTTGATTTTTCTGTACAATTAACAGTGATTAACGCTACCTGATGTTCCACCTGTTTGTAAAATAAATCGGACACAAGCATCCCGACAAAACCAGGTAAAGACGTCTCTTGTACTACCGAAAAAATGACTGAAAAGTTTGTTACATAACACTGCTAATATCTTATAAATGGCTCCAAAATGTTAAATCTTACAAATGGACCAATCAGTGATCAAGATCTTCTAGGAAAGTCGGGGTGCTGTACCTTCTCAGTGTACTGCCTCGGCCCGTAGATGTTGTTGCTCCTGGTAATGATGATGGGAAACTGGTAATATATACACAGAGCAGCATTTAACATAGAAAGAACTGTGAGGAAATAAACCAGGATTATTGTATCTGTTGCTTCAACGATTAATTTGTTATCATGAGGAAACATGCTATAACAACCAAGAACTAAAACTTTACGATAAATATCTTAAAAGCTTGCTCATTCATGTCATTTAGAAGCTACTTCCTGCCTGTTTGAGTGTGTATGTACCTTATATTTGTCCCAGTAGGATGTGACCAGGTACTCTGCAGCTGCTTTAGTGGCAGAATATGGATTAGAGGGCCTCACTGGGCTGCTCTCATCAAACACCTGCAGACACCCAATATCCAAATCACAAAATAACTCAAAAAAACCACCTCCACATATCCACCCAACAATCTGAATCAGTGTCCACTGACCTGGTCCAGACTGGCTCCGTACACTTCATCAGTGCTGACGTAGATGAAGCGCTGTGGCTGGTGTCGGGCCTGATGGGCGGCTCCCAGTAAAACTCTGGTCCCGTCGATGTTAACGCGCTGGAAAGTCAACGGAGTTTCAAACGACGACTCTGAGCGAGGGGAGAAATAAAAGGCTGATTATTGATATAACAGTAAAATCAGCCTGTCGGACGAGTGTAACCTCAGTTTGCTGCTCACCGACGTGCGTTTTGGCCGCCAGGTGAAAGATCACATCGATGTTTTCGGTGTTGAAAATGTGATTTATCAGCTGTGAGTTACACACATCTCCCTGTTGAAGAGAGGAGGAGTTATTGTAATAGTACGAATGTCACTGTTCCCCTGAATGGACCTATATTAAGCCTTTTGTTACTGCCTGCAGCTACATGTTCTTCTGAAGATGTTTTAAATATTTATAACAAAGGATAGGAGTAAGTAAGTAGTTTTATTATGGAGTTACTTTTGGGTCTTTATTATGCAATCACACAGAACAGGTTTGAGAGCAAAACTTCCCACACTGTGGTCAAAAAATGTTTTATTGCAAGTAAAATCAATTTGTGAATAAAAATGTATTCATGCAAATCAAAAAGTTTTGTTTGCTGTTGAGCTTAATCTCAAACAAACTTTTGGATTTGGAAATAAACTTTTGGATTTGCAAACAAAACTTTTGGATTTGCATTAATACTGGCCTATTCTCTGTAGTGTGTCCATCAGTTCATCACATGTGTCTGCCTTATATGTGTCTCTGTCATGTCCGGCTGTTTTGATCTGTTTTTGTATAATTTTATCTTTGTATGGTGTCCTTGGGTGTCCTGAAAGGCGCCACCAAATAAAATGTATTATTATAATTATTATTATTAATAATAATAACACATTTTTAATCACAAATACTGTATATTTTATTTACAATAAAAACAAAATTTGACTGCAGTGTGGCAAGTTTTGCTCTCAATCCTGTTGTATTTGATTGCATAATAAAGACACATAAGTAATTTATAACACTAATGTCAGCAGCTCTCACCCTGATAAAGGTGTAGTTGGCTCTGTCTTCAACACTCTCCAGACTCCTGGGGCTGCAGCAGTAATCCAGCTGGAAAGAGATCAGACAATGAGAATTATTACTACAGTATATATACAACATATTTCAGTATGTGTCAGCCCTACCACACACACCAGTGAAGACTTACATTATCCAGGTTGATAATCCTCCATTCAGGGTGTCTGTTGACCAGGGAACACACAAGATGGGAGCCACTGAAGAGAGAGAGAGATGGGGGAGGTGGAGATAAAGCAAACAAGTACTGTACTGAAGTTCATAATTTCTTTATACAGTTATTTCTGCGATTTATTGGATTTT
>CAKALU010037299.1:0-16359 GCA_916700995.1 Hozukius guyotensis | reverse complement strand
TACCATACAATACCATACCATACCATCATACCCTATCATACCATACCATACCATACCCTACCATACCATACCCTACCATACCATACCATCATACCCTATCATACCATACCATACCATACAATACCATACCATACCATACCATCATACCCTATCATACCATACCCTACCATACCATATCATCATACCCTATCATACCATACCATACCATCAGTGTGACCACCAATGATTGATAAACTATACTGGAGTTTTGTCAAAAATACTCTTTTGTCCTTCTTATTCAAAGCGACTTCAAGTTCATTCCAGCTGAAATTATTCAGAAGCAGAATCAGTTTCATTTGCCGAGTACGTACACACAAAAAGTTGACAAACTTTCATCTTGCAACAAATCAAATCTTAGTAAAATCACATTATCTTCTGTTTGTTTTCTTTATTTACCAATTTGGAAATAGAATAGAATATAACTTTGATTATATTTTGAATTTGACTAACAAGACTTAGCAGCAGCTGCATTGGTTGTGTCAGATGATAACTATGCATGTATGATATCTCTCTAGTCCAGGGGTTGGCAACCTTTACTATCAAAAGTGCCATTTTAGGCAAAAAAAAAAAAAAGATTTCGAGAATAAAGTCGTAATGTTACGAGAATAAAGTCATAACTTTACGAGAAAAAAAGTCATAATATTATGAGAATAAAGTCAGAAGTTTACGAGAAAAAGTTGTAATATTACGAGAATAATGTCAGAAGTTTACGAGAAAGAAAGAAAATAACACCTAAAATTACTACTTTATAATATTATGACTTTATTCTCATAATACTACGACTTTTTTTCTCGTAAACTTCTGACATTATTCTCATAATACTACAACTTTTTTTCTCGTAAACCTATGACTTTATTCTCGTAATATTATGACTTTATTCTCGAAATCTCAGATTGATTTATTTTCCTCAATGTGGCCCTAATACTCCGTCGTACCGTCGTACCATAGACCTACAACAATGATAAATAAAAATGAAAATGTAAACAAAAAAACAGTTATTCATTTCCATACATTTTTTTAAAAAATCCACAGGGAGCCACTGGAGAGGAGCTAAAGAGCCGCATGTGGCTCTGGAGCCGCAGGTTGCTGACCCCTGCTCCAGTCCATGTATCAGTGATGCAGGACGGTATAATAAGACATGGAGCTGTGAATGGAGATGTTGAATGATGAAAGAGCTGAGAGTGACTGAAAGACAAGAGGGAGGTGTCTCAGTCTTGATTAGAGTTGTGCTCTCTGCCTCTGACAGCCAATAAAGGTCAGGAAGCCACGGGGAGGCTTAGCCGCTAATGTCAGCCTTTCACCTGGGAGATGTGTGTGTGTGTGTAATGGTATAAATATGCATGTGCACGTGTGGGCGGGTGTTTGCTCTCACATGTTCCTAAATAGGCAGAGCGGTCTGCAAGCAATAATAGGGATGAAGATAATAATAAGCTAACAGAGATGGAGAAAGGTTCATATTCAAGTGTTCTGAGGGATGTCAGACGTGTCATCACTGGGTGTTCTTGTGTGTGACAGAGAATGAAAGAAAGAAAGTCCATGTCCTTGCTGTCTGTAGATTGGGAGAATAGGTCAGTGTTCATATGTCCATTGTCTCTGTAAATGTCCCCAAGTGTGCATGTTCAAGAGAGTGGAAAGGTCCATTTTCACTCTCTTCACAAGATTTCAATGGTGTCATTTGGCCAGTAAGAGCAGCGTGTCAGCTGAGCCTCACAGAGGGCCCTCTATTCACATTCTCACTGACATTTAGGAAGGCCCACACACAAGTTATTAGATTTGGAAAAATAATGAAGGGACAGAAATAAAATAAATGGCATTTTTAGAGTGCTGTCTGAAAGTACAGGGATTTATACTTCTACTTTAATTAACACTTTGTGGTGGACAAAGGGAGCGTTAGCCTCAGGGTTAGAGAACCAGGGTTGTGGCTACAGGTGGAAGTGCTACAATGTGCCATGATAATGATGGAAACTGAAAACCGCTTGGGTTGTATTGGGTCAAATATAGGCGTGAGACCCGCCAACCTGACTTCACTGACTTTCAGGCTGTAGCAAGTCAAGTGTTAGAGCTAGAGTGAAGGCACTGGTATCATATGAAACTAGAAAACCTGAGGAATCCACTGTCATGCTAGCTATCACACTGGGCCAACAGACAAGGATTCACAAGCAGGACTCCAACACAAGGCAAGTATAATAAAACATTTTTACTTGCAAAAAGGTTCGGTACACAGGTAATCAGTCCAAAACAGGTAAAGGTGTCTAAAAACGCTGGGCAAGATCGAAGTACGAAGATGCAATGGTTAAAGCACACGAGGAACAACAGCTGGAACGCTGACTTGGAAGAACAGACGAACTGGCAGCATGCAGCATAGTGGAGCCTACAGGGTGGGGGCCAGCAGTACCAAGGACTATAGTTATTAAGCTGCATTGTGGAGCCTACAGGGTGGGGGCCAGCAGTACCAAGGACTTTAGTTATTAAGCAGCATAGTGGAGCCTACAGGGTGGGGGCCAGCAGTACCAAGGACTTTAGTTATTAAGCAGCATAGTGGAGCCTACAGGGTGGGGGCCAGCAGTACCAAGGACTTTAGTTATTAAGCGGCTCGTCTCTAGACATTATTTTGCACAATTATAAGTAATTAAAATGCACAACAACACAATTAGAAAGCATTTAAAAGAGCAGTGCTATATTGGGGGTGTTCATAATAACAGAGTCAATGAAACAAAACAAGTTTCTTTTTCTTCTCAGTGTTTTTCGGAGACGGGGGGGGGGGCAGTGTTGCAGAACTGATGAGAGTCCTGGCAGTAGTGTGGTTGTATAATCCTGCTGGACTATAGATGGTCACTGAGCTGAAAACAAGGCTGCATTTACCTCAGAGATCCCTGCATGGCCTCAACCCTTAAAGGCACCCAGCCATCCATCTATTCATCCATCTCTCTATCTATCCATCCATCCATCCATCCATCCATCTATTCATCCAACTATCTATCTATCCATCCATCCGTCCGTCCATCCTTCCATCTATCTATCTATCTATTTATCTATCTATCTATCTGTCTTGTCTGTCTGTCTATCTATCTATCTATCTATCTGTATATCTATCTATCTATCTATCTATCTGTAAATCTTAGTTCTTAGGCAGCTGCTGTGCACAAATCTATGCAGGCATTACACTCTTCTTCACTGCTCCAAGATCTGGCAGTGATCCAGGTAACAAGTTGTGTGTGTGTGTGTGTGTGTGTGTGTGTGTGTGTGAGTGTGTGTGTGTGTGTGTGTGTGTGTGTGTGTGTGTTTGTGTGTGCTCACTAGTTTATATTCCTAGCATTTACTGTAACTTATTGCAACACTCAGTAAAAGAGAACGTGAAGAAAAACTAACATCTTATTCCAGACTATGGCTGCACGGTGTTGAAATGAAGCCAAACTCTGTAAATTCTAATGAAGTCAACTAAAGTATAAAGTTTATAAAACAGAGATGCTCAATGAATCACAACAACATCCACTTTACAGGTTTTCTCAGTCGTTTTGGCTCATTGTCTGAAACAGTCTTAACTTTCTCTAAACTGTCAGTACAATCATCACCACTGTTTGATGGGACATCACAACTCTACTACATGTCTGTTATAAAGGTAGTAACTCACCCAGAACACTTCATTCATGCATCAGAAGCAGTTATTGAGTCAGTAAACTGGCCAACGCCACCAACATGAGACGTAGTTTAGTCATGGTGTGAGCCGGACTGGTCACAATGGTTCCATGTTGTTCTCTCACCACGGCTGTCAACCCTCAAATGTTCCTGATATACTACTCTGATATACTACTACTCTGATATACTACTACTCTGATATACTACTCTGATATACTACTCTGATATACTACTACTCTGATATACTACTCTGATATACTACTCTGATATACTACCCTGATATACTACTACTCTGATATACTAGTCTGATATACTACTCTGATATACTACCCTGATATACTACTACTCTGATATACTACTACTCTGATATACTACTCTGATATACTACTACTCTGATATACTACTCTGATATACTACTACTCTGATATACTACTCTGATGTACTACTCTGATATACTATTACTCTGATGTACTACTCTGATATACTACTCTGATATACTACTCTGATATACTACTACTCTGATATACTACTACTCTGATATACTACTCTGATATACTACTACTCTGATATACTACTCTGATATACTACTCTGATATACTACTACTCTGATATACTACTCTGATATACTACTACTCTGATATACTACTCTGATGTACTACTCTGATATACTATTACTCTGATATACTACTCTGATGTATTACTCTGATGTACTACTCTGATGTACTACTCTGTGTTGGTTGACTCTGACTGCTGACTGGACTACAGCAGAATGTCGGTTGTGTCCAGCTGGAGGCTGAATGTGGATCCCTCTGAGCTCTTTACATTCACATCTCAACAGCAGGTCAAAGTTTACAGGGAACAGTCAATACTGTAGTAGCTACTAGTAATGCGTTACATGTACTGTAGACAGAACATTCCCTTTTGATCTCTCATATGAAGTCATATACAGAAAACAGAAATGTTCCTTACTAGATGTCTGAACCACCTCAGCTGGCTCCTTTCAACGCAACGGAGTAGCGGCTCGGCTCGGCTGCGAAACGATCCAGTGAGTGCTCGAGGTCAAAGAAGATGATGCCAACAGGACCACATCATCTGCAAAAAGCAGCGATGAGATCCTCAGCACACCGAACTGCAAACCCTCCTCCCCCCGACTACGCCTCGATATCCTGTCCATGAATATCACGAACAGGATTGGTGACAAAGCGCAGCCCTGGCGGAGGCCAACCCCCACCGGAAACAAGTCCGACTTACTGCCGAGAACCCGAACACAGCTCTCGCTTTGGGCGTACAGAGATTGGATGGCCCTGAGAAATGCCCCCCTCACACCATACTTCCGCAGCACTCCCCACAGTATCTCCCGGGGGCCCCTGTCAAACGCCTTCTCCAAGTCCACAAAACACATGTAGACTGGATAGGCATACTCCCAGGACCCCTCCGGGATTCTTGCGAGAGTGAAGAGCTGGTCCGTTGTTCCACGGCCAGGACGGAATCCACATTGTTCCTCTTCGATCCGAGGTTCGACTATCTGTCAGACAGTTTTCTATAATCGAATGGATCATTTTTCATGTGACGGCTCCAACGATGAAAGAATGTTTAGAAGTTGTGAAGAGGACGACAGTTTCACTGAGAATCAACTCATCAGTTCTGATCAGCAGACGTGTGCACGTGGTTGTTGTGTAAATTGTAGATAATGTACTGACCCTTCTGCACACGTGGCAAAACTAGCGCAGCTTGCTTGAATGAATGAAAAATTATAATCTGTTGTGAACAACAAACCAATTGTTCAGAGATGTGAACTTATTATTTTGAAAAACAATATGGTTTGTGAATTTGTGATTATTTTTTAGTTTAATGTAAACTGGTGGGATCATTCCTCTTCAACTGATAAAAACTTTGATAGCATCAATTTAACTTAACTCATTACTGAACCTATCAGAGTTACTGAAACACCATCTTCTCTGCTAGATTTCATATATAATATTAATATTTGCTTCTCACCCAGATAAAATGATTAAGTCGGGGGTGCTTTCTGATTGTTTCAGTGACCGTTGTGTTATTTTCTGCGTCTGGAAGATTAAAATCTCCCATCTACCTCCAAGATACATAAATATGAGACAGTGTAGAAACATAAATATCGATCACTTTATTCAAGATGTTACAGAGTTAAACTGGGATAGGTTTCAGTTGATACTTTATGTTGAAGAAACATAGAATTTCCTTTTGAGCGACTTTATTAAGGCTGTTGATAAGCATGCCCCTTGGAAGACAATGAAAGTTAAAGGGAGACATTTACCATAGATTAGTTCTGATTTAATACGTCTTTTTAATGTTAGGGATAAGGCTTGGGCAAAATATCTAATAACTAGTGATCAAGCTGATTGGGACGCATACAACATACAAACATTTAAAGGGACTGTTTGTAAGAATCAGAAATGTCTTGTTAACAGCGACACCTGTGGCCGTTAAGTCAACGAAAGTCAGCTTCCTGTTGCTCCCGCTTGTGCTCGCTCTACATAGACATGAACGAGCATCGCTCAAAACAGTGAGGCGACACACGTCAGCTAAAAGCACAATATCACTCTATATTTCAGCTGCTTGGCAGAAATGTTAGCTGACCAGACGAAGGTCTCTCCATGAATCAATGCTGATCCTAGTGTTGGCTTTTCCTGCTTCAGCCTCCCGACCGCGGCCGGAGGGAACAGGGGAGACACCGGAGTTTTGGTCGGAGACGATAACGTTTCTCTCTGCGGAGCCCCGTCACTTAACAAGACACGGGAAACCTCTGTTGGTCTGGAGGAGCTGCAGCAGTTATTTCTGCACAAACGTCCACTACACACTACACACTAGATATTCTCAGAGCTACTAACTCTTCTGCAGTGTGTAGTGTGCGTGCATGCATGTGAGAGGTGGAGCGAAAGAGTGAGAACGAGCGCGGTGTGTGAGTGAAGGCAAGCAGGCAGAGGAGCAGAGTACAGCAGAGACTCCGGTCCTGGAGACCAAAGCTACGGTCTCCCCCGCGTCCTCCGACCGCGGCCAACACTGTTTAACAGACGGGCTTCACTAGATACAACCAAGAGGTTTTGGTGCTTCACTGTAGTTTGTGTTGGAGTCTGAGTCTGAACAGCGTAACCACACGCGAGCACGCATAGGACACCGACCCGCAAAGATTTATACGTGTAAGAAGTTACAAACAATCCCTTTAATATATTTTTGTAAAACACTAGGAATGCAAAGCCCAACTATTATAAAAATAGTCTTTCTGAAGATCTTCGTAACCCCAAAAGCATCCTCTGCTGAACAGATCCGTGTCAATGATGAAGTTATCCGTGACCCTGCCATTATCTCCCATGTTTTCAATCATCACTTTACTTCTGTTTGTACTTCTTACTCGTTTGCTTCACCTTACTTTAATCATCATATTAGTAATTCAACTAGTGGCTCATTTTCTTTTAGACATATTATACCTACTGAAATTATGGAACTTATTTCTGCCCTAACAGTTGGTTGTGCTCCTGGACCTGATGATAAACTTAGCCTCCCCAGCGCTTATTTTTCCTCTAGCTGACCTATTTAATTTGTCCCTATCTACTCGTAAACTACCATCTATTGGGAAATGTGCTAAAGTTACTCCACTTCATGAAGGAGGAGATCCGATAGATCTTAATAATTAAAGACCTATTTCTAGTACTTGTGCTGTAGCTAAAATATTTGAGAAGTTAATTTTTAATCAATTATCACAGTATATTAACAATCTCAATATTTTATCCCCATTTCAGTCTGGTTCTGGTTCTATTTTTTCTACTACTGCTGCCCTTGTAAAATTCACCAATGATGTTTCCTCTAACATCGAACAAAGGCCAAAATGTTAGATTTCTATACAAGATTTCTAAGTTGTAAGCAAAATGCCGTTAATTCTACTAACAGTCTTCATACTCCCAAGAGGAGAAGTCCTTATATTTTAATGGCATCATGGCCTTTACTTTAGCCCCAACCTCAGGACAAACTTCATAGTTTCTATATTTTGGGCTGTAATGACAGTAAATGGAGTGCTAGTGTAGCTTTAGACTGTTACTATTGTTATAGCTACTGTCTGTAGCAGTTAACTGTGAATTGTTTCATTTATTACCCTTCAGTCTGGTCCATCCTCTGGAGAAAACCCCTTTCTGAAAAGAGTTACTGGTCCTCATCGTTGATTTTGAGATATGTTTTAATGTCACCGATCGGGTGAAAGCCTGATATGACATCTAAAATGTCAACTCTTCAGACACAAAGCAAAGAGCTACAGTTTTAGCGTGACCTTTTCAGATGTAGTTAGCTGAGAGTTTCAGAGGCGTCAAACATTTGTAATCCTTCAGCTGGAGTTAAAAACAGCAGACATCCTGCTGCATTGGGAAGCATGTCCTTTAGATGATCACATTGTTCACAGTGTTATGAAAATAACTGATCCATGTCTGTCTACTGTAACTGAAGCGAGTCTGAGACATGGTTCAGTTCTTATCTGCAGCTCAGGACAATCAAGACCTGACCTTTTACACTATTATCTGACAGGCTGCAATCATGTCAGATGAGAAAAAGATCCGTTTCACTGGGAAATACTGTCCAGCTCACAGCAGGTTTTAGACATACTCAGAAGTTGAGGTGATGGAAACCCATCACTCCAACCTACTAATGTCTTCTGATGTTTCTAACAAGGAAGTATCAGTAGCAAACACAACATTCATGTCCACTGAACATTGAATATGAACATCACTCAACCCCATCGCCTATTGTCTATGCGGTATCATCCACGGCTGTGCAGCTCAGAGGATGAGATCGGCGCATGATGTGCGCAGATACAGACATAGATATGAAACTGTTTTATGTATACAGATTTCGGAGGAGACCGGTGGCGTTGAAAACAGCCTGCCATTTCAAAACTACTCGCTAACTGCTAACGTTACTCGCGTTACTTGCGTTAAATTGCGGTCCACTTCCGTGTTTTGGTACGGTTGGCTTTCACACCTGTTGTGAACCGTACCCGAGTATGCATGAACGTCCAGACCACCTTTTCAGGTGGACTCGAGTACGGATCGACGAACCGTGCCCGAGTACAGTACGGAGCGTTCACACTAATTAATCCAACTGGACTTTTGGACAAGTGTACTCGGATCCAGGCCCGGGTCCCTAATGTGAAAGCACCCGTAGTCTGTTGTTCACAACAGATTAGAATTTCTAATTCATTCAAGCAAATTGCACTAGTTTTAGCACATGCATGCAAAAGACTCAGTACAATTATCTACAATTTGCACAACAACCACGTTCACACGCCTGTTGATCACAACTGATGAGTTGATTCTCAGTGAAACTGTCGTCTTCTTCACAACTTCTAAACATTCTTCCATCGTTTGATCCATCACATGTGTCACAGTGAGAAGGTAAAATGAGTTGTTTCTTACTGAACTACTGCAGCTTGTTTCATTGTTACAGGGTTTCATTTTGTGGAAAAAATGTCTGTTCAATGTGAAAGACTTTATATGAAATATCCAAGGTTAGTTTTCTGTTTACAATACATACATACATTTACTCACACGTGCATATCCTGTTTCTGTGTATACAGTATTGTAGTACAGTACTACAGTATAGTAGCTACTACAGTATTGACTGTTCCCTGTAAACTTTGACCTGCTGTTGAGATGTGAATGTAAAGAGCTCAGAGTGATCCACATTCAGCCTCCAGCTGGACACAACCGACATCCTGCTGTAGTCCAGTCAGCAGTCAGAGTCAACCAACACAGAGTAATACATCAGAGTAGTACATCAGAGTAATAGTATATCAGAGTAGTAGTATATCAGAGTAGTATATCAGAGTAGTACATCAGAGTAGTACATCAGAGTAATAGTATATCAGAGTAGTAGTATATCAGAGTAGTATATCAGAGTAGTAGTATATCAGAGTAGTATATCAGAGTAGTATATCAGAGTTGTAGTATATCAGAGTAGTATATCAGAGTAGTAATATATCAGAGTAGTAGTATATCAGAGTAGTATATCAGAGTAGTATATCAGAGTAGTAGTATATCAGAGTAGTAGTATATCAGGGTAGTATATCAGAGTAGTATATCAGGAACATTTGAGGGTTGACAGCCGTGGTGAGAGAACAACATGGAACCATTGTGACCAGTCCGACTCACACCATGACTAAACTACTTCTCATGTTGGTGGCGTTGGCCAGTTTACTGACACAATAACTGCTTCTGATGCATGAATGAAGTGTTCTGGGTGAGTTACTACCTTTATAACAGACATGTAGTAAAGTTGTGATGTCCCATCAAACAGTGGTGATGATTGTACTGACAGTTTAGAGAAAGTTAGAACTGTTTCAGAAAATGAGCCAAAACGACTGAGAAAAACTGTAATCATTGTGTGTGTGAGAATAATTGATGATATAATTTGTATCATATTGATTGATCTGGGAGTGAACACGGTGTGGACAACGGACTGCTACCGGCAGCAGATACGCCCGGGCCACACCAGGAACGTCAGGAGCGCGTGGCGGCTGCATTTCTGCTGCAGCTGCTGCTGTCAGCCCTTTCTTTCTAAATACAGTTTGCCTTTTAATGGCCATTTCATTTCATTATAAATATCATTTATATTTATTTTAGACAGAGAAGGGTTAAGAAACGTGTGGTAATTTGTAAATAATAGTATTAATCCACAGTTAAAACTCCGTACTATATTCATTCATGGAGCTCTCCAAGTCACTGCATGTTCTAGAACACTGTCCGGCATATATTTCAGAATATAAGCCTTGTGTTAACAAATTAAGGAATTCTGTCCACAGAAGAAACGCTTGAGGACTTTTATCTTGAAATGAAAGCAGGAAGTGTTGATTTAAAAATAAGGCTTTACTTTTTTTTCATCTCCGTAACATATTCTACAGATAGACATCAAAACTGTAGTAATGTTGCTGGTATGATGTCAATATACAGTCAATAGATCACTTTCACCAACGCAAAAGTCTGAATCCCTCTTAAATGACATATAAACATTAGGAACATGAGAGCACATACATGTAGAGTATATCAAGCAGCACTGAGCTCATAGAGAAACGGAGGTGCAAGTGCAAAATAAGAGAAATTACTAAAAATATTAATATGATGCCATGTGGGATGGTTTTCTTCATGTTTCTTCAAAATACCCCCGCCATCAACAACATTCATACAAATGTGACAAAGTTTTGGACAAAATAAGAACATCATTATTCCTTACAATGAGATAATAAAAGAAGAGCACTTTATCGGTCAGCTTTAGTTACCTTTCAGATTACAATGTTTCATCCCCAGCTGTTTAAACCATATTGTATCTCCAGATGTTGAATTGTGATTTAAACTGAAGGATTCCGAACTCTTTAAAAAGCCTCTGAATGCATCGTCACAAAGCTGATTAGGGCTGTTATTGTGACACCATGAAAAGGTGTAGTTACATTCTGTATGATGTACAACACGTTAATGCAGCGGTAATCCAAATAAACATCATATATAATAGTAAAACACTGACAGGGAACATGTTACTGCTCAATGAGTGCCTCTACTTTTCATTAGTACTTTTACTGCAGTAAAGGGAATGTGAATACTTCCAGTGGTTCACATCACTTTAGTTTACTCTATACCTTACCTTTGTGGTGTAGTGTTGTTAGCTACGTCTGGTTCCTATTAATATTTATGATTAACAGCTGATGGGTAAAATAATACATAATTAATGAGGAAAAGGGCAGCGCCCCAAGTAAAGTCAATGTGTGGGAAAAACTGATCAGACTGACACTGGTAGGAACGTTACCAACTAACTAGCTAACGTTAGTTAACCAAACTTAACTTTAGCTGACGGCTCAACAATGTGTCACTTTTTATAACAACAAATGTAATATTAGTATTTTCTTCTTTTCTTCTTCTACGACTGCAGAATCACTTCAAAGTCGGTGAGACAAGAAAACTTTGAAACTTCTCCCGGTAAGTCTGCCGTTGCTGTAGTCGTCGTGGTTACCTTCTACACGACACACCCAGCTGTCCGCTAGCTTGTTGTGAATTTAGGTGAGTTAAAAATCTGTACATGAAATATAAATATTCATTCAGGCTGAGATGTGTGCATTTGTAAAACTGTTTTACATGTGTTCAACTTGATTAGTATTTGTGTGTGTAGATTAGAGCATAGTGAGTACCCAAAATTACACACAAATGGTACACATTTGTAAATGTTATTTTTTCATTTGTAGATCATGTAAAACACATTTATGAGCATTTTGAGACTAATTTCACGCCTTAACTTAGTGAGCGTTGGCTTCGGTTCAGTAAATAAAGCTCTTTTATTCCACATTGGATCAGCTCACACAGCGAGCACCTTGTTGGTCATTAAACTGTGATTATCACAAAGCTTTTTTTTCTCCTTTGTACGCTTTGGCAACGGCAGCGAGCAGCGAGCAGCGAGCCCGCCGTTAGGAAACTGGGTCAGTGGCTTTTCACGTATTCTGAGTTCGACCGTCTCTTCATTAACGAAATAAACAAATAAAAAAGGAGAAAGAAAACAAAAGCAAGTGGCCCATTTCTGAAAGAGCTTCCACAGTAATTACAGGTGTGTGAGCACAAGTAGGACTGAGAGAGAGAATGAAAGAGAGAGAGAGAGAGACTGTGTGCATTGGTGTGTGTGTGATGACAAAGCAGAGAGACAGGAGCAGAGCAGTTAGTGTTGGCTGTGCAGCCGTATGAGCACAGAGATGGACAGAAGGAAAAAGTCCTCCCTCCCTCCTGCGCTGTAGTCTAGTCAGTCAGGTGGTGTTGTAATTCTTTCTGCCTCATTCCTCCCTCAGGCCATCGCTTCATTCCCACTCAACCTGCTCTAATCAAAGACGCACAGCTAATTTATCCTTTTTGAACAGCAAATCACACCTTCAACACACTGAAGTGAAGGCTGGAAGGCTGTATGGCTGGAAAGGTGGAAGGCTGGAAGGATGGAAGGCTGGAATGCTGGATGGCTGGAAGGATGGAAGGCTGGATGGCTGGAAGGGTGGAAGGCTGGAAAGCTGGATGGCTGGAAGGCTGGAAGGCTGGAATGGTGGGAGGCTGGAAGGGTGGAACGGTGGAAGGCTGGATGGCTGGAAGGGTGGAAGGCTGGAAAGCTGGATGGCTGGGAGGGTGGAAGACTGGAAGGGTGGAAGGCTGGAAAGCTGAATGGCTGGAAGGATGGAAGGATGGAAGGCTGGAAGGATGGAAGGCTGGAGGGTGGAAGGCTGGAAAGCTGGAATGGTGGGAGGCTGGAAGGGTGGAACGGTGTAAGGGTGGAAGGGTGGAAGGGTGGAAGGCCGGAAAGCCGGAAAGCTGGAAAGCTGGAAGGGTGGAAGGCCGGAAGGCTGGAAGGCCGGAAGGCCAGAAGGCTGGAAAGCTGCCTGGAAGGGTGGAAGGCCGGAAGGCCAGATGGCTGGAAAGCTGCCTGGAAGGATGGAAGGCTGGAAGGGTGGAAGGCCGGAAGGCTAGAAGGCTGGAAGGCTGCCTGGAAGGATGGATGGCTGTAAGGCCGGAAGGTTGGAAGGCTGGAAGGCCGGAAGGCCGGAAGGCTGGAAGGCTGCCTGGAAGGATGGAAGGCTGGAAGGCTGGAAGGGTGGAAGGTACAATCGGAGACTTTCCTGCTTTCTCTCTGTCAGTAGCATCTTGGGTTGTAAAGATGAACCCATACATTTTGGAAAATATGGCTGCAGCGATACACAAGAAATACCAAATTCTGCACAAAACAATTACATTTTTCCTTCCTGTGTTCCTGTGAATTTCAAAATAAAACAGGAAACACTAGAATGAATGAATATAACAGAAAACCCAAATCCAAGAAACCCATATCACAATTACAGAACTAATTAATCCAATAAAAAGATGAACACAAGATAGCCAACGTCCAACGGCCTCTGAGCACAGCGGCAGACTGTGGTACCTACTGCCGACCTCATCTCCGACCTTTTTGAGTCCATCGGAGGAAATCCATGACTCTATACTCCCCGTAGGAAACGGGAAAAGCTGCCCCAGACACAAACTCCTTGTGAGGCGCTATAGGGGTTGGCGAGCTTGTGCCCTCCGCAAGTGGAGGAAGAGACAACATCGCTCACCTCTCCCGGCCATCTGCATGTCCAACGTGCACTCTCTGCAATAAAATGGACAAAGTCAATCTCCTTTTAGGGACAAATAAAGACTTTCTCTGAAACCTGGTTCCATGACGACATTACTGAAACCGGTGTGGATTTACCTGGATACCAACGTATCAGAGCGGACCGGGACAATCGGTGTGTGGGGAAGCAAAGGGAGGAGGTATGTGTTTCTACATCAATAACAACTGGTGCACGGATGTAATAAAATCATACCAACATTGCTCTAGTATTCTGGAATCAGTTGTCATAGAGTGAGAGTGTAGAGACCGTACTACTCCCCGAGAGAAATCTCGTCTGTCATCCTTGCGGGTGTTTACATTCCCCGCAAGCCCCCGTCCGAGAAGCACGACGCCTGCTGGATGAGCAAATTCCCTCTGCAGAAAGCTCTCGGCCAAACTCTGTAATTCTTGTCATGGGAGATTTCAACTCGTGTTGTCTCTAACATGAACTGCCGAGCTACAAACAGCTGTTGACGGTAACACTCTGGACCACTTTTATTCCACCATAAAACATGCATACCTCTCCATTCCCCCATGCACCCCTTGGACACTAAGATCACTGCATAGTGCAGATGGTCCCGACTTACAGGCCAGTGAACTTAACAGCCTTTACAGCAGGTTTGAGAAGTCCCCCGATAGTCACACTGATGGCCCACCGTCCCTCCCCTCCCCCTTCTCTCTCACCATCACGGAAAAGGATGTCCACAAGCTCTTCACACATCCCCAGGACCTGACGGTGTCTCCTCAGCCACACTGAACCACTGCACCACTCAGCTCTCACCAGTGTTCTCATTCATTTTCAACCTGTCCCTTCCTGAATGTGCCACTTGTCTTAAAAACATCTCCTATTGGCCCACTCCAAAGAAGGACTGACTTACATGCCTGAATGACTCCAGGCACATTGCTCTGACATCTGTAGTCACGAAGTGCTTCGAAAGACTCATCCTGTCCTTCCTCAAACCAATCACAGACCCCCTTCTGGATCCTCTAGCTCGCCTACAGAGCCAACCGCTCCGTGGATGATGCTGTTAACCTCAGCCTCCACCACATACTTCAGCACCTGGACACACCCAGCACCTACGTGTATGTCAGAGCTGTGTTCGTGGACTTCACTTCTGCCTTCAATACTATCCTGGCCGACCGGCTGCTACAGCTGCAGGTACCCGCCCCATCTGCGAGTGGATTACAGACTTCCTTACCAACAGGACGCAACAGGTGCAGCTTGGCTGTCACCTGCCTACCCCCCCTCACCACCAACACTGGAGTTCCACAAGGTTGTGTCCTCTCCCCATATCTGCTGTCCCTGTACACCAATGACTGCCCCTTCTGCCACACTTCCACTAACGTGGTCAAGTTTGCTGATGACACCACCACACCTCCTCGGCCTCATCGAGGACCACGATGAGTCGGTCTACAGGAACACTGTGTCACAGCTGGAGTACAGATAACAACCTAAATGTGAAAGGAATTTATTGAAAGGAAAGGATTGCCCCTTGAGATGTATCATCTCATTTTCGAGGGGGTCCTATAACACAAATACAAAAAAACACATACAGACAAAACAACATCACATAGAAAACATACACTGCAAACACACAGATACAGACAACTTGCTCACCATCTCCCACCCTGACCCCCAGCCCTCTGCCATTATACAAGAAAAATTTACACACAAATTAAAAACATGAACAGGTTGTTTTAAGATGAGAAAATAAAGATGTCCTGAAGCAACGGAAAGAGGTAATAGATCTAAGAAAAAGAGGAAGATTATTCCAGTCTGATGGAGCTTTGTATTTGAATGACCTGCGTCCAACTTCTTTGAAAATTCTTGGGACAAAGAAAAAGGGATGTTGCATATGTCTGAGTGAATATGAAGATCTACATGGAACCATAAACTGTTTCAAATAAGAAGGACAATTAAAATAAACACATTTGAAAATAAACTGAACCCAGTGAAATTGCCTTCTAGATTTCAGCTGCAACCAATTAAGTGATTCATACATGGAACAATGGTGAGTTCTATAAGGACACCTCAAGACAAATCTACAAAGAGAATTATATACAACATTAAGGGGCCTAAGATAAGTGTCAGAGGTGTTTTGATAGACAATATCAGCATAATCAATAATAGGTAGTATCAACTGTGAAATTATTCTTTTTCTGACTTCAAAAGTAAAACAATTAATTGAGCGATAAAGTGAACTCAGACAACCATATGTTCGTTTTATAATAAAATCAATATGGGGCTTAAAGGAGAGTTCATGGTCAATCCAAACTCCAAGATATTTGAATGAATCAACTTTCTCAAGGGGTGACCCATCAACAAAATCAATATGCAAATCCAAGTAATGTGAACGATTATGTCGCGTACCAAACACCATGCTGCAGGACTTATTTTTATTCAATGCAAGTTTGTTGTTATGAAACCAGTTTTGGACCAAATTAAAATCAAACTGTAAAGAATTCTGAATTTGTAATATATCAGAGTTAGAAATGTAAATAACAGTGTCATCAGCATAAAGA
>CAKALU010037296.1:0-14225 GCA_916700995.1 Hozukius guyotensis | reverse complement strand
AAACATGTTTTTGTCATTGTGAGCATGTTAGCATGCTGACGTCCAGTAAAGAGCCGCTACATGGCTGTTTTATATCACACCCTTTAAATCTACAAAAGGTCCCTGTTTTGTTCCCTGGAGTATATTTTAGCTGAAATATCCCAGAGTTCATTGTGTTCTGAACGTCATTTCGTCTCCACCTGGTTATGAAAACCTCCTGAAGGAGGTCTGATGTAGAGATGAGCTGATATGTAAAGTTTGAGACGAGAGAAGCTTCTCTGTTAGACAGCTACACTGAGTAGGACTGCTTTGATACTGCATGTATAAGATGTTTGCATCAATGTGATGAAGTACCTTGATTTATCATGCATTAAATTCACTGAAATCCCATTAGGTTATTTTATCTATAAATGTTCCTCGACTGAGAAAATGTACTATTTCAAGATGTTGAAATAAAACACACTGTGACATAAGGTTTTATAGCGTACTTATCGCCCACCGCTAATCTGGAGTGGCTCGTTCAAACTGGGAGCAGAAGGCCAGAGATTTAGTCCCTGAAGGAAGCAGGAGGAACGAACGGAGGAACGAACGGAGGAACCAACGGAGGAACCAACGGAGGAACCAACGGAGGAACGAACGGAGGAACGAACGGAGGATAGAACAGCGCTCAGACAGATGTGAGCAGGTGATGGATGGCTGGATGGATTTGGGAGATGTAAACAGGAAGTATAATGTTGCCATGGATTCGGTGAGTTATGCTGTGGACTACAACCTGAGTTCATTTCTGCTCTACATCTTCATCTTCCTTCCTCCTCCTATTCTCTCCCTCTATCTCTTTTCCATCCTTCCTCATTCCCCCTTAATCCATCCCTCGTTTTCTTCATCTTCTCTCTTTATGTCCCTTTCTTGCTTCCTTCTTCTATTCTCTCCATCCATTCCCTGTCTGTCTTTTCTTCAACTCCTTCACCCACCACCACTATATCCTTTCTTTCCTCCTCTCCTCCATCATCTTTCACTCTCTGGTGTCGTCTCTCCTCTCGGAGGCTGTAGAATATAATAAAGCCGTCGGGCAGTGAGTCATCATGCAGCTGTGGGACCGAGGACCGAGGCTCGGTCTTGTGTAAATGTTTGAGTAAGGCCTTTGTTCCTGAGCTCAAACTCAAAGCTCAGCTGAGAGCCTGGCTGGTCCCACAGAGAGCCAGAGGTCAGAGGTCAGAGAGCACAGGGATGCATCCTGATGATGGGAAACAATGACCGTTAAAAACATCTGCTTAATTAGAGGTGACGGAGCCACATCTGTCTCAAAAATAACTCTGAACGAGGGGTGTCCCCGAACAGGCTGGTCTCAAACACCAAACACAGCTCTACCTACAAAAAGTAATGCAGTGTAATTCATGTATATACCATGAAATCAAGTTGTGTGTAATTAACGTAATTGTGAACCAGGAAATATAAAGAGCTGCAAACGCCATGTAGGGACGAGGTCGTGGGTGGATGAGCGGGTGAAAAAACACCAGACTTTAGACCCCAGGAGACCGCAGTCGCGTCTCCGTGTGGAACCAGAAGTCAACGTAACTTAGAAGTAACACCACTTCCAGAGTTATTTTAACCCAAACCACCATCTTGTCCTAAACCTAACTAAGTAGCTTTGTTACCTAAACATAAGGAAGTTGTTTCCTGTGAAGACAGAAGTTTATTTTGAAAAAAGACTCTATGCATGTAACGAGCGGTGATTGACACGTGTTGAGATATCATACGAACCATTATATGAGAATACATTGCCCCGAATAAGAACTTACATAGTCAGATGATGATCTGATTGGTCAAGTCTTGCCTATCCTCGAATGTTGCTCATTGATCCCCGTCTGTTTAAGCTTTATTTATTTATAGAAAAATAGAACAAACGACGAATTTAATGGCGAGATAAAAGATGTGTCGGTCGTTAAGCTGCTGTTTCAGGACCATGGACAGCGCTGTTTGTTGTGTGTGTGGGTGTGGCGCTCTCTTCTTAGCTTGCAAATACAATTTCCCCCCATTGTAGTGATCCACAGACGCAGAGGAAACAACAGGGAAATGAAGGGACAGTTAACGAGAGAGAGAGACGCAAGCTGCAAACAGCAGTTTCTACATACCTCCCTCTGCTGATTCATAAATGCATAATATATATTTAGCACTCTGATAGTGCCACATTTTTATATGAATGCTCTGATTAATAAACAGATTCTTTGATTTTTGAAACAGTAGCTTTATGTTGTTGTTATTTCGCCAAGACGCTGCTCCGATGGTCGCGCAAATTTGGATAGAATATGTTATTCACACACACTAAGGAGATTGATTGAAAGCATGCAATTAACAGTAATATTAATAGGCTGATATTTATAAGCTTAATAGAACCCCTCGCCCGGACCTCACCGCTCAGTTAACTGAGCTAACGATGCAGCGTACCCGTTCATCACACGTAGCTCTGATGTTAGCATTGTGATTATAGATGGAGTCTCCGGTATGTGTTGCTTTGTGCTCATTGATCTCTGGGCTGCATATTTAAAAATCCTCCACACGCTGTATTGATTATAACGGAAGAAACACAGTAGAAGTTTAGCACTGTGGCTTTTTTTAATCTATTTTTAACTGTAATGTGAACAAATGCAGAATTCCTCTTTTCTTCTCCCGCCTTTAAACTCTACAAATAAAACTGAAGATCCTTTATGAACCTCAAAAAGACTCCCAAGCAGCAAAAAAAGATGAAGTGAGCAAAGAGAGAGAGAGAGATGAAGCAGACAGCTAAAGATTTGTTTTTCCCTCAAACACACACACACACACACACACACTACTGATGCTGCTGTCAAACAGGGATGTGTGAGTGTGTTTGTGTGTTAAAATTCTTCTGTTGCCCTTCCTTCGTTTGTTCTCAGAACCAGGAAGCAAAAGAAATGAGAGGGGGAGGAGAGAAGAGAGAAAGAGGAATGAAAGGAAAGAGACAAATGAAAGAGGATGGAAGAACTTATCTGTGTGTGTGTGTGTGTGTGTGTGTGTGTGTGTGTGTGTGAGAGATAGAGAGGAAAACAGAAACAAGAGAGGGCTAAAGGGCTGTCTGGGGAGCAAGCCGGCAGGCTACTGATAAAACACACACACACATACACACATATAATGAAACACACGCACATAACAAAGCCAGTTAGTCTCACGTCTTTTTTGCGGCTGATTATTTACTGGCTGTTTGCCTTGTTGCCATATTGTCCTCATTCACAGGCACCTAAATTGACCTTATCCACTGTGTGTGTGTGTGTAGTTGTTGTAGTCTGAGTAACGTGACGTCATATCCGTTCCGTATCCGTCAACCAAAACAAACCTCATCGAGCCGAAACGAGAAAGTCTAAAACGTTGGAGTGTCTGCGTGGATAAGACCTGCACCCTCACATGTTAAATCCAGCGTGGTAAACACTACACATCCAGTAAAGGATGGAAACACTTTGGGTTTCACACATTGACAGGAAAAGCAGAGCTAGACAGAGCAGAGCTAAAGCTGCATGCTAACTTCTAAAAAACGCCAAAATATGTCCGAAAATAAGTCAGAACAAAGGCTGAAAAAAGTCAGAGGAAAAAAAAGTCTGAAAAAAGCCGAAATATGTCTGAAAAATATCATAAATATGTCAGGAAAAAGGACAAAAAAATGCCAAAGTATGTCCAAAATATGGCCCCAAAAAAAATAAAAAAAATAAAAGGCCAAAAAAAAGCTGAAATATATCCGAAAAAAGGTCGATATATGTCTGAATAAAAGTCTAAAAAATGCCTGCAAAATATCCGAAAAAAAGTGTGAAAAAGTTAGAAGGAAACGTTATCTTATCTCCGTGGTCAAATAGGCCGACGCTACGACTGTAGAGCACCCAGATACTGACATTTGTGTTCTCTGCATTGAAACGGCCCCGATGGAGCTGACCATGGATGGATAAAGAGAACGGAGCTGACGGGAGAGCTAGAGACCACCTTGGAGAAGTTAGAGGAAGTAGACACGTGGGACTAGTTTTCAAAATAAGGTGTTAACAAAGGGAACTGTATATCCAAAATATGGAAATCAGATTGATGGATTATATTCACCAGAAGTATAAAACATTACACATCCCTTATTAATTAAAAAGAAAATACCACTAATTTATGAGAGAAATGTCTTTATTCTTTGTTTTTTTGGGTTGCTGGATAATAAATGTAAGAAATAATTCCTGACAATGATCCTGATATATTTGACTTCAGGACATCTCTGACTACATACATGCTGGAAATCAAACATTTTTACTGGATTCATTTAGAGATTTAGCAAAGTAAAAGTCCCTAGAAGTGTATGATTCAACTTTTTCCCATGGTCTAGTGGTAAAACGTTTATAAAAAAAATCACAATAAATCGTAATATCAAATCACAATACATGTCAAATCGGCACCCAAGTATCGTGATAGTATCGAATTGGGAGAGAGGAGTATCGTATCCCAGCCATAGTGGGAGTGGGAGTGTGTGTGTGACACAGAGGGAGAGAGAGGGAGAGGGAGGTAATGAAAGACTGAGATCTGTATTGGTTTATGCTTTTGCTTCAATCAAGGTGTGTGTATTTTGGTCTTAGTGTGTGTGTGTGTGTGTGTGTGTGTGTGTGTGTGTGTGTGTGTGTGCTGTTGAGGGAGTGAGAGATATTTTCGTTTTTCCAATCTGAGTCTGCCGACAAGAACAAAAACAAATTGCCCTGTCATCGCAAATTGTTCTGTCAACTCACTGGGGCAGCACACACACTCACACACACACTCACGGACACGCACACACACACACACATGAATAGCGCTCATTGGGACACACAAACACACCATCAATAGCCCTCCACGCCACCTCGCCCCCCCCACCCCCCCATCCCCAACGTAATTGGATTTAAAATTAGAAAAAGCCTACAAATTGATTATCGAGGCCATTAGCCGGGCTGCTAGCGAGCCGATTGGCTGCCCGTGAGCCCGATAAGGGAGCAAGAATCTGCATTCGAGCGACCGCGGGGCGTCACACGCCGGTGGACTAATCCGTTCAGATAAAAAGAGGAGAAAACTTGAGCACTCGTCTATCTGCAAGGTGCGTCAAACTCTCTCTGTGTGCGTGTGTGTGTGTGTGTGTGTGTGTGTTAGTGGTAGGTTTGTGTGTCAACAGTTCTTCAGATTACATTTGATTTTATATGAAGCAACATGTTGGTGACATCATACAGGTACAGTGATGACATCACTTCTTCAGTTTTGGTTTCAGTTTGCTAAAAACAAAAAAGTGAAGAAATCATTAAACAGGAAACATCAGCCCGTTCACACGATGAGGCGTATAAATGCCACGATAATGTGCAAGACGTTTGGCGTGCAATAATCAGCCTTTCTTGATTGACGCCATGTATCCTGTACTGACTGTAATGTAAACACATCACGCTTATGGTGGGCGGGAGGCGGATAGGCCCAAAAAACACCGGACTTTTAACCAGGAGACTGGTGTTCCAGACTGTTGCTGACCGGCGGTTTGTTTTGTAAGTCACGTTATTCACGTCCATCAGTTTTCAGTTCAGCACAACATTTGAAAAACTGCCAGAATTCTTCCTGTAAAAACTACTGAAACGTTCCCATACGACCAAAAAAAACTATGAATATTATCAGATATAGTTTTTATAAAGACGTCCAGGCAGGTATGACGTATTTATTATGACTATAAATCAACTGTTAGAGCTGGTTTGCTCCAGGGTGGAGGCTAATTCCTGGTGACTGCAGCTTGTTTATAACAGAATTTTTAGTACAACATTAATTTTCACTATCCCGGACGAGCCCCCAATTTCCTGCAAATGTCCCCACTGTGGGAGTTATAAAGGAATATCTTTAATCTTGGTTCTCACGTGTTTTTTATTCACGTTTGTGACGTGTTTTCAGTACGTGTTTTACTTAGTTTACTTTACTTATTTTAAGCCCAACTATGATGTTTTCCCTTACCCTAACTAAGTGGTTTTCTTGCCTGAACCTAACTTGCCTGAACCTAACATTTGCATGGCGTACAAATGACACACGAAAACACTGAAATGCGTACTCATAACACACGGAATATCCGTGGAATTAGGGCTGCGTATTGGCAAAGAATCTGGCGATACAATACATATCATGATACAGGGATAACGATTCAATATATTTGGATATATTGTGAAACTGTTAGCAAGGCGGTTTTGCGATTTTAGGAAAACTGTCAGTATAAAGAACACACCAAAAATGCAACATTTTAGAATAGGCAAAAACAAAACAGATTTCACAACATGTTTTTTGCCCCAAACTGCATGTGATTATCATAAAGTGTGCATGTCTGTAAAGGGGAGACTCGTGGGTACCCATAGAACCCATTTACATTCACACATCTGGAGGTCAGAGGTCAAGGGACCCCTTTGAAAATCACCATGCCAGTTTTTCCGCGCCAAAATTTAGTGTAGAGCGTTATTTAACTTCCTTCATGACAAGCTAGTATGACATGGTTGGTACCGATGGATTCATTAGGTTTTTAACATAATATCGCGGTACTCATGTGTGTCGATATTTTCTTACATCCCTTCTGTACGTGTAATGTGGTAGTATTTATACGCCTTCCCGTGAGACCGGGTTGGAAAACACACAGACGTGAACAGTCTTGTGTGAGTGAAGTTGGCCAAAATGCTGTGTCCTCTGAATGACACTCAGGTTACCCGTCAGCCATCTGTCAGACGCCAGGACTGGATGGCCTCTTTTTTAGCTATTTCACCCGCTAAATATGACTTCTGGAAAGGAGAATAACCTCAAGTAAACGCCCAGTTACCGGCCATCTGCTACCAATTAGTTGACAAACTTTCTGGTTCATATCAGAGCCCTCATCCTGCTGTCTGCTGGTTCATATCAGAGCTCTCATCCTGCTGTCTGCTGGTTCACACCTTTATGTGTCTCTTCTCCTGATAGACTAAACGTACTTGTGTTGATATCCATCCCAGCTCTCTATCATCTCATTAAACTGAAAAACTATTCAGTTTTAAAAACCTTTTCTCTTGAGGACGATGTTTAAAAAACAATATTCCTCATGGCATAAAACTCATAATTCCATCTCTATAATGTACTCTGCAGGAAAAGTTAGGGAAACAATAAAGCAGACGTTAACTTTTGGTATTGATTTGTTCTCCGAAAATCATTTAGGGATCCATTTTAATCTGCTTGTGACCAGCCTTGGGGAAATAACAAATTATAAAGTCGGTTCAGAGTGACTTTATTTAATAAGTTCACTGTGTTCCCCCAGCATTTATTTAGTGACGGGACTAAACAACAATATAAAGAGAGGACAAATCATCATTTCCTCTTATTTTTCACACAGTTTGGAAGTTTTAAAGTGAGTTTCCAAAGTTCCAGCTGCTGCCGGAAGCATCGTGATCTGACCACCGAGCTCCTGCCTCAGCTGACGAACGGCAGCCATAACATTAAAAACTGATGTCGTCCGACCCGTCAACCAGCAGCTTGTGTTCGCACGAACGCCGACTCAGGTTTTTTATTATTCTTTTTATCAAGCTGCTGGTGACTGACAGGCCAGAGATGAAGGTCAGGACACTCAGATACCTGCATCGACCAGCTGTCATCATCCCGCTGTGATGCGTGGTAGTATGACACATGGGCTGCCTGATAAAGCCCTGCTGCCTTCAGAGTGTGTGTGTGTGTGTGTGTGTGTGTGTAACTTGCATCATATATTTGTCAGTGTGTGAATGTATGGTGTATGCAGCAGGCCGTTGCTGCTTCGATTAATCATTTAGTCTACAAAATGTCAGAAAATAGTATAAACAGTTCAACCAACAGTCCAAAACCCAAAGATATTCGATGTACGGTGATATAACACAGAGAAACGCAGCAAATCCTCACACATGAAAACCTGAGACAACATATTGTGGGCATTTTTGTTGACAAATGATTAATCAACATTGCCAATAAATCTTCAGTTTGTGTCTCTTTCCTGTTTCGACATGACGATGTCTCCGTGCACAAAGCAACCTCCATGAAGATGCTTTTCCCAGTTTGTTGTGGAAGAACTTTCTCTTCTAAATAATTCAATGATGCACTTAATCTTTGCTCAAAGAATCAAAATGTGTTGGCTTATAAAGTTCCTGTCACTGTAAGTGTCACCAGATGTTACAGAGGCCCCAACAACAAACCCTCCAGCATCATCATCATCATCATCATCATCATCCTGACCCCGAGCTCACCGCCACCACCCGAAACCTTTCTGCTCTCATTAAAGCCCCGGGGCCTCCGGTGCACGGCTCCGGCTCCACGGTGTGAACTTCTAATTGCCGTCTTGTTACAAAGAGGATTATGGGACCAGTTGAGGACCCCGGCCGGGCCAAAGACAGATTATACTGGACATTATCGCAAAGGGAGGAGGGATAAAGAAACACGCCGCTGCCAGAGAGCTTAATTTGTTCTACGGCGACTCGCATGCATGCACATGTTATAAATCCTGCTAATGAGGAGGGACAAGAAGAATAGGAGGAAGGACAAAAAGAGGAAAGAGGACACGGGAGGGAAGGAAAGAGAGAAGATGAGGAGGTGAGAAGGAGGAAAAGGATGAAGGGATGGGGGAGGAAAAGGCGAATGATGAAGAGGAGATCAGAGGGAGGAAAGAGAGAAAGTTATAAATGTGGAGGTGAGGAGAAAGAGAGGATTAGTGAAGAAATAATAATATGGAGAACAAAAGGAACGTAACAGAAGATGTAAGTGAGTACTTTTAAAGTGTCACGCTGATTTAAAATCAGTCAGTGATGTTTGATGGATTTTGGGTACATTAAATGGGTCGTTTTCCATTGATAACCTCATAAACCATCTCTTATAACCCACAATAACTCTTGGATATTCAAGAGATAAATGAAGATGTTGAACAGAATGGACCAAACTGGTTAAACACAAGTTGAATTGACACATAAACACACACACACACACACACACACACACACACACACACTGTCACGGCAACAATAGGCCTTCAACAGAGTACATCCATTATATTAACGTACTGCTGTTGACAGTTCAAGACGCCCACTGCACCTGAGGTTGACTTCACACACACACACACACACACACACACACACACTAGTCTGCTGAGCTCGGTGAGTTAATCATTCAGAAAATAATTAAAATCAATAAAGCAGAACAGATTGAATGAAAGTAGAAAAAAAAACACAACAACCAGAGAGAAAGAGAGAGACAGAGAGAGAGAAAGAGAGAGAGAAAGAGAGAGAGAGGAAGACAAGAAGATTCACTCAGAGCAACACACCTCCACAACTTCTGGCCAGAAGTCAACGTTGATTTATTTGTCACTTAACTTCCGTACTAAGTAGTTTTATTTCGACAAGACCGGAGCAGAAACTAACATGTGCGTAACGTGGTCCTGGACATTCAAAGGAAAAAGCACAAAAATACCTTGATGAAAGTCGTGCTGAGCGTGAAAATAGGGAAATTTGTGTCTATGTACACAAATCAAATAGATTACATTCCGTGACTATAGACTTCCTGGATTGTATTTTATGTCTCACTTGTACCTGGTTTAAACAACATCTTAAGAATTTCTCTCTAACTGAGCCGCTGGCAAAATATATATCTGGTGAAACAGCTTTTTATTGGACCAAATACAAAGAGACTGCTGCTCAGAAAAATGTATTCATCCTTTTAGATGCTTCTTTTGTAATGATTGTACGGGGGCTAGGCCAGTGGGTGTCATGTGACCTGCAACACCAACCCTGGTCACGATGCCAACATCATCTCACAGCCCAGTGCTGCTACTGAAAGAAGAACCCCTTTCCATTTGAATGACCCAATGATTGTTCCTCTATTGTCACCTTTATAGTTTTTTTATAATGGTGAGGCTTCAAGAATACAGCTACATCGTCAGCATGTTGTTTGTTCAACATTTACCTAGTTGGCGGTGTAATGATCATCAGAGCCTCCAACACGTTCTCATCCCAACACCTCACATACTGACGCCTTGTCAGACACATTGGCGTCACTTTTTGATCGCAGTAAACACGTGGTTAATGTTGTGAATCAAACAAAAACACTTGCTTAGGTTTAGGCAACAAAACCACTATAGTTAAGTTTATAGGAATAAAAACAACATGGTTGGGCTTAAAACTACTACGTTTGTACAGTGAACATGAAACTGAACACAGGACACAAACGAACAGCTGATTGTAACGTGAAAGTGAGGTAAACACACGGGGGATGAACAGCCGTCTCCTGGATGAAAGCCTTGTGTTTGTTGGACCCATCCACCTCCCCTCCCTCCCATCCGGTTTTGTCTCTTTCGCTCTTTAAACTTCGTCACCACATCACTTTTCCTGTGCGTTAATTGTTGCCACATAAAGAAACTGAGAATATTTACCCAGAAACCAACTCCTGTATTGAGTCCAGCAGACACAGACAGACAGAACTAATCTGGCGAGGGGGAAGCGGTTCACTAATAAAGAGAGGAAGTACTGAGGAGGACAGATAAGAGGGACGAGGAGGAGAGGAGTGGAAGATAAGCAGGAGGAGGGCAGCGTGGAGGAGAGAGGCCATCCACAAGAACAAAAGACTAATTTGAAGAGCCGCGAGCACAAAGCTCAGGGGTCCGACGCCGAAAAGTTCAACAATAATCAGACTTTTTAAAAACTGACTGACAGGCTCCTGAGATGACGGTTTAACATTTAAAGCTTCAGTTCTATTTCTGTCGGAGACGAGTGAAGTTTTATTTTCCGCTGCTGAATAAATATAAGACAGCTTTGTTCTGAGAGCGAATATCTGCTCTTTGAAATGTGAGATGACTGACAAAATGAAGGCACGTTGAGACTTATTAAAGGAGTTCTGGTCCTCCGATGAGAGAGCTGCAACTCTTTATTGAAAAAGAGAATTCAGATGTACTACTACTACCACCACAGCTTATCAGCTATTATAATAGCTAGTAAAACACAATCAAATACACTAAAGGAAAAACTCTGTATTATTGTATAATATGGTAGTACAATGTTTGGTTGCATTTACACAAAAAACTCAAAGAGACTAAAAGCAGGTTTAGTATTACTGGGGAAATGTTGCAGTACTGCTGCAAATACTGCACCAACACAATACAACATCTTTCTAAACTCCACCAAGAAATATAAACTGTACATTTTATATTTAATAGAATGAGCAAAACAGTTTTGTCTCAACACAAATCAAAGGAAGAAAGACAAGGAAGTGGTTCGCCGTCCGGGAAGTGTCCACCGCTAATCTGGCAGCATGCCAAACAGTCCGACGTTTTGTTAGGTTGCTCAGCTGAGAGCTGGGGAACAGGTGTTGTGTTATATTGTTCCCTGTATATTGGTTAGCGTACTGACATTGTTGTATAATACACTGTGGGGAATAATTTTTAAAATATTGTTATAATATCGTATCGAGATCGTGAACCCAATATCGTGTATCGTGAGCTGAGTGAATCATCACACCCCTAACCGTGAATGTTGGATTTGACTTGACTTTAACCCAAGTAGTTAGAGTCGCCTAAACTAAACCACACCTAAACTATGGAGGTGAGACATCAGAACAGTCAGACAGTTTTGTTTTAGATGAAGGATACAGAAAAAATAACTTAAACGCTTTCCTGTAAAGAGCGGATATGAATTCAGAGTTAAACCCAGACAGTTTGTATCTGAACACAGAAACTGAACCAAACCAGCCAGCCGGTTCACAGCTCTCCATCACCAGACAAACTCTCTGACAACTCTGTGAGCTTAAACAAACCCACGTCACCACCCAAATATATCACATTTTGTTCTGAATTTCTATCCAACAATCCGTCAGATTTGGCAATTTCTGGGAATGACTGAAAGGAATCGGTTAAAACAAGAAGGACGGACATCTGAGTCCTCGTCTTCTCATCTAGTTACAAACTCGGTGAATCCTTCACTCAGCTTCAGCTTTGGTAAGTGATGAATCCAAGCTTCAAGTTTTGTTGAAAATACTCCTTAAGTTTCTGTTTCTGTCAAGGATTTCTCCAGCTGTGATGGTGGAACATCGGTGCAAACAGCAGCTTTAGAAAGACTGATTGACTGACTGATTGAACCTCTAACAATTTGTTAGTTTTTCCTGCTGTAAAGACACTGAGAAATGAGAAAATACACATCATCCCAGCCACATTTAAACCCAGAAACACAATGTACTTCAACGCTTTCTGTTTTGTTAAGTGATTCAGGTTGGATTCTTCCTCTCGGCGCATAAATTAGACGCCTGAAATCCGACCGAAAACTGCCAATAAAGACTGAAGAGATTATAGCTGTTGGAACACGCAGAGGTGTAGAAGTGAGAGCGAGGAGTTATTAAAGATGAATGGGAGCTGAGCGTTGATTGACAGCGGCGTATGAGCTCCCAGCAGGCCCAGCATGAATGTGATTATCCCGGGATAATGCCGTTTCCTCTTAGAATAGACCTCGTCCGTCTCAGAGGGGAAGGATTAGATTTAATTAGTCTCCGGCTCTGAACAGAGGAACACTCACACCGACACATCTACAACTTCAGTAACAAACCGGGCAGAGATGGAGGAGGGAGGCAGCCGGACAGTTGAAACAGGGGGGTGATGGAGGAGCTGGAGAGAGACCTTGTGGCCTGCACTTTGTCATTAAAACCTCTTTTTCACCTTTTCCTCCATCGATCTACCGCACTCAAACCCTCCTTTCCCTTCTGTTTCAGCCCCATCAATCGTTCATCCTCCTTTAACGCAGAGTAATGGCGGATTAGCGGGGCAGCTAGCAAACATACCCTGGATTTAGGGGGTTTTAGGGAACTGTTTGATATGATTTAAGGCTCTGGGATATTGGGTTTCATGTTGTTCATATTGGAAAGACATTCTGAACTAAATAAAAGTGAGTTACAGGGAAGAAAATATACATTTTGTCTTGTATCTTAACATCCCACTTTACCAAATCCACCCTGGAGACAACATGTCAAGATCATGTAAACATCGTAGAAACGTCTTGTGAGAAAAACCCTCCGAACGATGAAGACTCATTAGACTAACAGATTCCTTCTACGGGTGAGGAAACAAAAATACGGAGGCCACGAGCGTTTTTCATTTACAGTACCATGTTATCTCACTATTAATTATCTTGTTATCTTGGATAACAAAGTCGTTTTCTCGTGATATCATGCTCATTATCTCTATATGAGATAATCTGTCATGATAGTTTTTCCGCCCATCACATTTCAGGGTGATTTTAGGGTTAATGCTTAGTGAAATCTCTATAGTGCTGCAGACATACAACACAATAAACTGCTATACTTACATTAAATTAAAGCATAACTTTGGTATTTTTCAACCTATTGTCCCATGTCTTTGTGTCTAAGTGACTAATGGGGACAACAATCTCTGACATTGGTCCGGTATTGAGGGACAGCGCTGTAGACGACAGCTGCTCACGGGCTACGATATGGAGCTACTGGGGCAAGCTGTCATTTACATCCACTAAAAGTGCTTGTTTCTGCCATGACAGACTCTGATTGTTATATATATATATATATAGATATTACGCAATAACAAACAGAATAGATCAAGCCAAAGGTAAAAAAAAAAGGTTTTACTTCTCTGTAGGGTCATTTCCATAATGTTGTCAGACACTTATTTTAACAATCTGCTTCTGTCAGCGGCAAAAACAAGAACTTTTAGTGGACGTAACGTTAAGCTGACGCTGCTCACTGACCTCGTTACTATATACTATTTTTAGGTTGTAGCGGGCTCAGTTTTAGTTAGCTATTTAAAGCTAAAGTGAAGATACTGGTATCATATGAAACTAGTAAATCTAATGAATCCATCGGTACCAACATGTCATACTAGCTTGTCATGAAGGAGGTTAAATAACGCTCCAAACTTGCGCTAAATTTTGGCGAGGAAAAACTGTCTTGGCCATTTTCAAAGGGGTCCCTTGACCTCTGACCTCCAGATATGTGAATGTAAATGGGTTCTATGGGTACCCACGAGTCTCCCCTTTACAGACATGCCCACTTTATGATAATCACATGCAGTTTGGGGGCAAGTCATAGTCAAGTCAGCACACTGACACACTGACAGCTGTTGTTGCCTTAGTTAGGGTAGAAGGGAGAACGTCACGGTTAGGGCTTTAAATAAGGAAGTAAACAAAGTAAATCACGTACGGACAAAACTACCAACGTCAATAAAAACACGTCACTAACGTAACTCA